>JAYKKG010000031.1:0-50355 GCA_036507285.1 Trichosanthes cucumerina | reverse complement strand
GTTGTATTTAGTCTAGCTTTTGTCCCCGGGGCTAGTCACATTTGCCTCTTTGGCTACTTTCTTATTCTCGAGAATAGCAAGGTTGGTCGTTCATTGCTTGGCCCGATCATGGGGACTCATTTGCTTACCTATGTTGTCACCCAGCAAATAGAACTTAGCATCAACAAAATGGGATTGACCTCAGAAAATGGATTTGTATCGACCTCCACTTTCTTGGCGCCATCTTGGTAGAATTTAAAGCATTGATGCAACGTGGAAGTTATCGCCGTTTCCATGGATCGGGCGACCTAGCAATAACTTGTGTAGGTGGTTTTGGGTCGATGACATGAAATAATGTTTGAAGCTTTTAGGTCACCAATGATGAGCTCTAAGCGAACCATGCCATTGCTCGTTGGCCTCCTTGGTTGAAACCTGGATTACCAATTTGCTATTCATCAGCTCCTCCAGCCGGATGCCTAAGCTGTTTCATAGTTGACTTGGGCATTATGTTGTGGTGATCCATCATCGATGAGAATCGACCAATCTTACATTCTCGGATATATCACGGGGCGAACAATAGCCTATTATGAGGTTTTGACCTGCGATAAATCTTAAATCGGTAAAACCTATTGACAAGCAACCGCGTAACACATGGCGTGTTACGGAGGTTGAAAGCGCTTGCGTCATTAGAGTTGATCAAGGCCCGATGAGAGCGGCTTTGGCGCAGGAAGTGACAACAAGTCTTCTGCTGAAGGTAGATGAGGTTTCCGGCTCATTTGCTCCTCTTGCCAGGCGCCGGATCTTCATTAATGTGCGACATGGCATGCAACAAACTCGACCGCTTCGTTGGATGATTTCTTGAAAGTTTCTTGGAAGAATTACGCCAAAGTGACGATCGTAGGAGTCGGATGAACTCTTCATTCTCTTGCACAATCATGCAGCCTTTCTAGTAATCTTCACCTTTTTCTTTTGAGTTTACTTCTTCTCTTTCGCTCTGAAAAATGTGTGCTTCCTTAGGCATAGTTTTGTCGTCGCCTTTGCGTCGAGTTACGATAGATCCATTGCGCCATCGTCATTTTCAATTTGTTCATTCTTCTCTTAGATGCTTTGTTTTTAGCGACTTATCTCACGAAACGTCCTTCCTTGATCTGATCCTCTGGAGCTGAATCAATTGATTCGAAGACCGGCGGATCAAACATGCATTCTCGTAGAAAGGCTGCAGTGAGTGGGCCAGCTTTAGATTCGTCACTATTGTTGCATGGTTTGTTTGAGCTACCTCGCCGAGTCTAACTCAATTTTCTTCTGCAGGCCAATCTTAAAATTAGCTCTTGCCGGACAAAGCATTTCTCCACCAGGATGGCTAATAACTTTCGGTGGTACTTACAATAATTAGGATTATTTACCTTCAGAGCTCTCACAGTCGTTTACATTGGAAGCTCAATAGGCGTTTTCGATGGTGCTCCAGCATATAGGGACATCAGAGCAAAATGGATATATTTTCTCTTGCCTTTCTTTGAGTTGGCGGCGTTTTTACGCCAGCTTCTTGTTGCCCTCAACCTTCCTTTCCTTTGAGGAAAACGGAGGATTGTGTTGGTGACCATTGATTCTTTGGTGGCGCTTTGAGTCTTCTCTGCCTTTAAATTCTTTCTTCTCCTTGCATACAGGAGTAGGCGTCTTTATTCCCTCTAGCGATGCTCGACTCCATGTCATGGTAGCGAGTGCGCCAACTCCTCGAAAGGGAGTTTATTCCTGCCAAAATGTAAAGTAGCCCGATGCATACCTTGGGTGCACATCTCAGCGGTGATATTTACGTGAGTCGGTCCTTGCTGATCGGGCTCGAGCCCTCCAGTGTTGATGTAATCAACGACAAGCTCCACTGCGTTGTTTGGTATTTGAGTTCCATCATCGAGTGTTAGTCTGCGTCTTTGTAGAAGCGATTCAAGAATTCTTTTTCAAAGCGACTTTCCCGACTATCGATTGTTTGCTCTAAATCGGTGCGGTCGAAAGCATTTCCTTTCAAGTACGCACTACAATTGCTTCACTAGAAGGTCACCAGCGTCCTGCATTTCGCGGAGTTTCAGCGAAATGTGCAATGTGTTGTTTGGGTTGCCACTGGTATTATTGAAATTTTGGAGGTTGGTATCTGTGTGGCCATCCTCGGGTTATCAATCCTCTTGGTGTATGGTTTGGAGTACATGAGAGGATTTTGTTTGGTCCACCATGCGGATTACGATAGAGTTCATAATCATTCTTGCATTTGTTGGGCGGATAAGAAGCAGCAAGGCGAGTTGTGATGGATTTATTCCTCATGGAAACGATTTCCCTTTGTCACTATTTCTTGCTACGAGGTGTGGTGGATTAGATTTGTATCCCTACTTTGGGTGACTTTTGAGGTAGCGATTTCAAGATCTTTGTCTTCCATCGCCTTCATCGGAGATTGATTTTCTCTCTTGCCATACTTTCGCCGAAGTGCCACGCGCCATCCATTACATTATATCTTGATTTAAGCGTCTCCTTGGTGGATTTGGGCGGGCTAATTAGTCAAACAAGGGGTTGTCTTTGATGACAATCTTAGCTTTGGAAGCTTCATTCGATAATTTGGTGAGGTGGTTTGCCCTTTGCATCGGAGGGTTCGATCATCGCTTGTTTGACCCCTTTGGAAGGACTACAAATTCTGGCCAGTGTAGATGTTGCTTGCAGTGTGACGATTGATGTAGCTTTCTTTGATTGCATTGGTTTGCTTTGATTTGAAGGAGAAAGAGATGAGAGGTAGAGTTGTCCCCCTTTAGGCGTGCCAATCTGTTCTGACACGAGACTTGGCGAATGGAAATGAGACACGTGTAAATGAATTTTGTATTTGTATTGATTTGGTGGTATGTAGTATAATCTCAGTGTTTGATCCTCGATTCTTTCTCCTACTTGTGTGTTGTGATCGAGTGAAACGACTTGTTCTCAATGTCGGAAACTTCAATAGATTAGTGGCGTGTTCTTGGCGATCTCGTGAAGTGTTCTTACGTCGAGCGTGTTTGATCTTCAGAGCTTACGAACTTCATGACTTTGTTTAAGATTCTCTTTGTGCGATTCGATGCCGCTGAAGGAGAGGATGTCTCTATTTATAGAGTTTCTGCGGGCCTCCGGATGGGCTTGGCCCGTTGGGTGGGCTCGCTCTTTGTTGACAACTCCTCAGGTTGGGCGGTTGGCTAAGGCCAACCATTTTGTGTTAGGTCAACCTTTTTGGGCATGGTGATTTGGGCCTTCTATCACGGCCAGGCTGATTGATTTTGGGCGATCATGCAGGGGCAGGCTGTTTGACTTGGGCGATCTTTGGGTAGGCAGGGTTGAGTTGGTCCTCCGCCTGGGTGAGCTTGGACTTTGGGCTGCGACTAATTTGGGTAGAACAAATGTACGCAATTTTGCCATAATTTAATTTAGGGATTCTTGAAATTTAAATAATCCCTTATTAAATGTGATTCGCCATCAATCTTGGGGATGGCGTGACAATTCAGTTTGTCAAAATTTTTATTCCAACAAATGCCCCTTGGGGATGACGTAGCAACTTGTTTGTCAAAATTTCTATTCCAACACACATAATTTAAATAGTTAATACTCTATTTCACAAAATATTCATAAAACTATTTTAGAAATTTAAAAATTTAAGTCTATTTAATAAATTAGTGAATCTAATACTCTATTTTATAAAGTATTCAAAAATCTATTTTGAAACTTTATTTTAGAAGACTAAAAAATTAGAAGTCTATCGAAGATATTAGAAAACTCTATTTCACAAAGTAATTTATAGACCTATTTTTGGAACTCTATTTTATAAATTAAAATATTTGAGGTTTATTTAAGGAAATATGAAATTTAAATAAAATTTTCAAGCGTATTCTAAAACATAATTCAATGATAAATGAGTTATAACATTTGAACTCGTTTCCAACAAGAATTGGACTACACGTGATATCCAATAGGATGTAATTATTAGAAATTAAAATATTAGAAACTATATTTTATACAGTATTTTGACATATATTTCAAGCGTATAATGGATTAAAAAAATTGTTAGTAACCATTTTTGTTTAATTTTAACAAAAAATTGATTAGTGGTTGGAGTGTTGGGTGGTTGGTTGTTGGTGGTCGCTAATGGTGATTACTGTAATGCCCCAGGCCCAAGATCCCCTGCGACCTGACCACGTCACCATATCATCCATATCATCCTTGAGTCGCTTGCGAGAGTGAAAACTTTCCTCACAAATCAACACGAGTCCTTTCAACATGTTTTGTCCTCACTCACATGCTCCCAGGAAAATTTATGCTTAACTTTGGAGTTCTATGATTGAGCCAGCGAAAAGGAAGGTGCACCTTGTTGATATAAGTAGTAGCTATCAATTTTTAAAGTCTTGCTCATCCATACTATCATCTTTCTCAGCGATACTTTCATATCATCGGGATCTCTCTCATTCGGATGTTGTCTCGGTTCATTCATGTACCCATTCTTATCTCGGTGTCATAATATGCGCGATGGTTAGGTCACCGTGGGTGTTCTTGGAGTGGTCATAGGTGGTCATGTTGTGAAGCTAGTGGTCGTTTGATAGTTATGGTAGTAGTTGTCAAGTGGTCATCATTGCCAAAGGGTAAATATGATGGTTGGGTTATTGGGTGATCACTAAAGTGGTCACCATGGTCATCAACAATGGTTTTGGTAGTTGGGTTGTTAGGTTGGGGTGATCGTCGAAGTCGTCATCGAGGTGATTGAGTTGCTAGGCGGTGGATCATTGAAATGGTCACTAGGTGGTCATCGGCGATGGTTGCTAAGTGGTCAAATTTTGGGTCTTGTCAACTATGATTGTCAAGTCGTCGATGAGTGGTCTTCAACTATGGTTATGAGTTATTTAGTAGTCGAAGTGGTTGTGGATGGTTGTTATGCGGTGGTTCGGACGATCGGGTAGCGGTGGTTATCAAAGTATCAAGTTGTTGGGGTGGTCAAAGCGCGAGCGCGATCGTTCAATTAATTTAGAGTTTTCATCGTAGTTATCGATGGGAGGTAATCATCGCGGTGTCGGTCGCCAGTATGGTCGTCGGGGTTTTGTTATCGGTGAGTCGGCGATCATCACGATTGTCCTTAGAGTTAGTCGGGTCACCGCGTCGTCGTCGAAATTTTCATCGAGTTGGTTTGGGTGCGTCGATTGTAATCGTCGGAGATGTCGTCGTTGGTGGTCTTTGAGTTGTCATTGAGTTGGTGGTCACCGGTGTAGTCGTTGGAGTTATTGTCGAAGTTGTCATCGGAGTTTTTGTCAAGTGGTTGTCAAAAATGAAAACGACAAATGAGTGGAAAACATGGTACAAACCCCATAAGGTTGCACTATAGTAACCAATGGTGTTGTGTATCAAAACATAGGGTTTTGAAACTCCTTGCAACATGGTTTTGGGTTTGAAACCCAAAACCACCCCAATCAAAACCATAGGCCAAACAACCCTTACACTTTTAAGTTAAAAATTGAGACACCACCACTCAATTTAATCTCTTGCCAATTTTAATTTAGTATTCGAATGTTGTGGCTACATTCCCACCAAAAACAACATGCGATATCGATCTCGATCAAAATATGGCTTGTCCAAAACTCACGCATAAAGATATGGATCTATTTCGATCAAAGTATGGTCGGTCAAAACTCACAAATAACAAAAAAATATCAATCTCAATATCGAATGCATTAAAAAATATGGATCTTGATGTCGATAAAAAAATCTAGCAAATATGATCGACCCATAAAAATATTTTATCCATCTAAAATCTAAAAATGATAAAAGGCATAAAGTAAGTAAAAAAAGTGTCCACGTAATATTCGAGATAATCGGATAACAATATGGGGTTTTTTTTAATATTGCAAATTTTCAAACTTTTATAAAAATATTGTTATTTTCAAACTATTTATAATAATATTGTAGTTTTAATGCATTGACAATGGTCGCTCTTTGTATGCAAATGATCGCAGCGCTTTTGTTTTCTCATTCTTCTCTCATTTTTCTTCTTCTTCTTTTTTTAATTTCTTCCATTGATAAGAAACATTAAACCCCAAATTGTTTTTATGACTTCATTAAAACCATGATTGTTTTTATCAAGTTTTGACTATATTTTTATTGATTGGTCAAGTCATATATATATATATATATATTTTATCAATATTAATATGACAAACCATAGATATTACAACGAATATTTTATATGGCACACCTTTTCAATATTTTTGTATGCCACAATATTTTTATCCATGTCATATTTTTATAGATATCGATATGACATGCTATAAATATTGATAGATATTGATAACAATAACTATATATTTTTATGTCATATCATATTTTTATCCATAAGATACCCTAAACCATATTTTTAATAATCATATTTTTACTAATTTATTATATTTTCATCCATATGGATATTTTTATCGAGTTTTAAGCCTTATTTTTATCGATAATCGATTTTTATATTTGATATAATGATTTTTGATCATTTTATCTATTTTTATTTCAACTTTTTAAAAAAAGTTTTAAAATAGAAAAATTATTTTAGAAAAATTTGAATAAATAAAATTGAAAAATATATCTTAATCTTGGTACGCTTTTAATTAATCATAAATATAAGAAGGCATAATAATAATGATACATATTTATGTGAAAAGTTTGAATTGTCATCACCAATTAGTAAATAAATAAAGGGCCCTAAGTTGAGTTGAGTTGGATTTAAAACTTAACTCACAATTTGACCCGTGGACAAATTAACTCCTCACAAAACAATTTAAATCTACCAACTTCATACATTGTTAGGATATTAACTCCACCGAGTTATCTGTAATCCTATTAATATATTTTATCATTGTTTCACGACTGGCAACCACGCCCGACAATTTCTTCGATGACTGGTGACCACCTCGGACGACCTTCTCCAGTGACCGACGATCATCTCCAACAACTGATGGTCGTATAATACCCTATTAACATATTTTATCATCGCTTCTCTAACGACCGAGCGATCACCACAACCCTTGTTTGATGATCAACACCACCTTTGATAACTTTCTCCAACGATGACAACCACCTATGAAGACCTTATCGACAAGCGACAACCACCATGGCGACCTTCTCCGGCGACGATGACAATATGCAACAACCGACAACCTGCGAACTACTTTCTTCGCGATTGCCAATCGACAATCATTGGTGACCATATCGAGCAATCGACAATACCTCTATCACCAACAACAATTTTCAATGATCGAGGATACTCTCATAGTTCAAAATAATATGAAATGCACATGTACTTAGTTTATCGACTTTATGCTCCAACAATCTTTCTTGAACTTATGAACTCGACTATTTGTTGGCCCTACTTATATTTGTAAATCATATAATTATGTTTGTGAATCATGTAAATAGACCATTGATGACCTATTAATATTTTATGAATATTCCACTCCTCGTGACAGATGTTGAAACATATTGTCGTTATCATCTTAAAAGGTAAAATTCGTTATCTTTTCAAAGATGTTCAATTTAGTACACGTGATTAAATAAATGTAAACAAACAATCTTCCTTTGTACAAAAAAAAAGTCGTAATGGTTAGTGTCTCTAAAAAACAACTCTTTCATAATGAAGCCCTAGTAGTTATTGAAAAAGTCACAATAAGTTCCTCGTTAAGTTTCAAATAAATTTAATGTGTGTTTAGAAAATGAATTCTCAAATGTCTATATTGTTGTAGAAGTTCAATTTGTTTTAAGAGAAAAAGTAGGTAAATTGTTTTTTTCATTCATCAATTACTATTTATTGTTTTATTGTTGTAAAGAATGTAATATTGAATTTCTACCAATTGAAAAGAGTTCAATATGTTATGCAAATATTTGATTTCTATAAATGAAAATAAGTTCAATATGTAGCAAAAGAGAAACACAATGCTACATTGTCTATATTTTGAAATAAGTCAATTTCTAAAAAAAGAAGATAATTAAAAATGATGTTTTTAATAAAAGATCAATATTGAAATATATTGTTTTTAAGTGAACATCTAAATTCACTTTGGAAAATTGAGAAAATATATTTATGAATGATTGAAAACCATACCAATAAATGAACCTCTAAAAATAATTTTATCTCAAGTTATAAAAATGTACTAAATACTCTAAACAACTCAACTCGAGAATTAACTAATCTATAAATTTTGTGACTCAACTTAGTCATGCACATATATGAAGGAGAATCAAATCTCAGTGGCGTGTGCGATGGTAAGATCGAATTGCTTGTTTGTTTTGGTTTATTCCAAAACCCATACATTGACAAATTAAATACAGAGAGATAAGCAATCTAAACTAAAGCATGGATTAAAACATCAATTTAGTGAAACTAAACTAAAAGGGAATAAAATATTACCTTTGTAGTTTTCAACTTCAAAGACATCTCATCAATTATTACTTTGATGAAGAATAGGATTCAACAACAAGTTTTCTTCTTCAGCGTAACAAGACACTACCATTAATGAAAAGCTCATGTTCTCTAAGTTCTTTTGATCTCTCCTCGGTGGGAGGGAGTTTCAACAATTGGAAGACGAGAGGAATGTGTGAGAGAGAGAGTTGAGAGAGAATTTTGATGAATTCCTTTATTGGAAAATCAAATGCATTTATCACCTTAATCCGACACCTCTCATTTTTTATCAATCGATCAGGGAGAGGAAGAGGGAAGTGGAGGGACACGTTCTCTTTTTTTTGTTAGTTTTAATTATTTAATTAATTTAAAACAATTAATCAAAATTAATTAATATAATTAAACTAATATATATATATATATAATCTTAATTTAATTAAATCAAATATCTTATATTTGCATTATATACATATGATTAAATCATATTTAATCAACTTCCCTTTTAATCTATAGTTTTAATGCACATTTTATGCACATCAAATTTTAACCTACAGTTTTAAATATGAATCTCATTCACATTTAAATTAATATTTGAACCCTTTTAAATATTTAATTCTCTCATATAATTTAATATGAATCATGTTCAAATTAAATTTACTTTATATTATAATGCATCTTTATACATCAATGTTTGTTCCCTAATTAAATTTGAACATTTCAAATTTAAATGATCTAATAACCCTTTACAGCTAAAAGGTGGACCTAATGGACCTACTGAATCGAAGCTCCAACGATACGAGATTATTGATTAATCTCATTAACCTCCTAATCAACATTTGTTAAGCTGCAGGGAACACTCCACAAAATCCACGGTTGCACTCTTCTCCCTACAGATGTATTTACGTGTCCATAGATGTTGACCAATAATAACAAGTCAATCCTTCACAGATGTTAGTAACACTAGTGAGTCAAATTATTGTTTTACCCATGTGTTACATATTTTACCTTAAGTCTCGCTCTCTCTAAATGAACAATTTGTTTGTGGTCCTAAACAAGCAAGTCCTCGGGCCAATGAGAGGGTCAAACCCTTTGTTCAAGTCTAGGAGACACCACTTAAGAAACATGCATCTACTTACCCTAATAGGCGGGAATGAGTGAATTCCATCTTTCTAGGTTAAGTCCCAGTTGCTTTCGGTTTGTCCCTAAGAAGGTAGACTTATTGAGTCGGCGACTCGGGCCACTCTCACCCATGCTAGTCAAAGGACAATCCCTCACAAGCAGGAGTTCATAACTTGCTCGGGTTGAGATCAAGTTGGCTTAGTCATCCTAATGAAATATAAACTTAACTAGTCAACGAGGTTACATCTAGTGGTTACTATTTGCGGTTCGGTCTTATGCAATCTCATTACATAGATATCCCCACTCATGTCGTCTACACGAACATGTTAGGATTCTTGTGTTTGTATCAAATACAAAGTGTGTCATATCCATAGTATTACCGGGATAAGGTACTCAAGCTTCTCTCTTACTATAGACCCTTTAGGTTTGTGTCAAAGTGAGATCCTTATATGTACACTACATTCAGTTCAAGACATATAACAACCTTGGATGTTAGTTTATTAGAATTATAGTTAATAAAGGGCAATATAGTATGAACAATAACTCTTTATTGATAATAATAACTATTTATTAAATTAATTAGAACATTATTTACAAACTACGAGGTTTATGGCACAAATCCCAATAATAGGGGTTGTTTGACCTAAGGAGTTGTAGTGAGTAGGAGTTGAAGATAGTAAGAGTAAAGAAGTGCGGGAGTTATGAAATCTTGTTTGGGGTGCATAGTTGTTTACTCTTGAGTTATGAAAGCTGTGTTTGGGTAAGGAGTTGCAAAGTAGAAGTTATGAAGTATGTGTTTGGGTGCATATTTATTAACTTTGAGTTATGGTGTCAAATTCTCAAATTCTTTCTACAATTTCTCAAAATTTCATCATTGTAAAATTGTTCCCATAAATCTTAAGATATATATATATATATATATATATATATATATTATTCCTATGAAATTTATTTCTATTTTAAAATTTCACTTAAAGAAAACAAAAATTTAAAGACAAATATCTCACACTCTTATTTTAATATGACATTAATGTAATGGATTTATTTTTAAAAAATTAATAAAATATTTACATCGATTTAAGAACTTTAATTTAAGATTTGTTATTTAACCTTAACAAAATATATTTTATTCGTTGCAAAATTTAATATTTAATATTTCTAATTACTCAATATAATTGATTACTTAACCTTTGATAACTAATCAATCTAATTTATTTTAAAATTTCAATTAAAAAGCGATGAAGGAAAACTTTCATGTTGTCAACAAGTAGTGAATGCACAAGGTATGCCAACTTAATTGTTCCAACACAAAAACAATACATGTGTTTATAATAAATATTACCTCACATTATTTTTTCAATATCTCTCATATTAATTATTCAATAATATATTTTTTAAAGTTTTAAATACCTAAGTAAAAAAATATCAAATATTGATTTTAAAACAACTAAGTTCAAAATGAATATATTCTTTTAACACCATACAAAATGAATATCGTATATACTTTTGTTTAAATTATTATATATTTATGTTATTTATTGAATTCTATTTAGTAAGGTTGGAATGAAAAAACGTTTGGCCTTTTGAACATGGTTAATTTGAATATCAATTTGTTTTTAATACATTAACAATTTTTAATGTTATTTCTTAAATTGTAATATGAGTTAGTTTAAAATATGTTTTTAATATTCAAATCATAAAATTATATATATTTTTAGCTATTAATAACAAAAAATAAGAAAAAAATGGATTGCTACTTGTTAATGTGTAAATTTGTTTTAAAGTAACAAAAAAACATAAATGACATGTGAATGAAGTGAGTGTTCACACGAGAATTCAAGCAATGAATGGAAAGAAGACACGTGTAAATGAATTTCGTATTTGTATTGATTTGAGGTAATTGTGAGTACAATCTCTAGTGTTTGATCCTCTGATTCTTTCTCCTACTTGTGTGTTGTGATCGAGGTGAAACAACTTGTTCTCAATGTTGGAAACTTCAATGGATTCGTGGCGTGTTCTTGATCTCCGTGAAGTGTTCTTCGTTCGGCGGTGTTTGATCTTCAGAGCTTGGAGACTTCACGACTTTTTTGTGAATTCTCTCAAAGCTTCTTCTGACCTTGAAAATGAAAGAGGAGGTCTCTATTTATAGAGTTCCTTTGGGCCTCAGATGGGCTTGGTCATTGTTTGGGCACGCTTTTGTTGGGCCAACTCCTTTGGGTTGGGCCGGGTTGGCTGGGCCAACCATTTTGTGTTAGGTCAACCTTTTTGGGCTTGGTGATTTGGGCCTTATCATCTGGAGGCACGGTTATTTTTGGGCGATCATTGGGCGAGCCTGTTGACACTGGGCGATCTTTGGGACCGGGCGAGTTAATTTGCCATCGCCTGGGTGGACTTGGACTTTGAGTTACACTTGACTAATGGGTCTTTAATTTGGTAGAACCCAAATGTGTACTGAATTTTGCCATAATTTAATTTAGGGATTCTTGAAATTTAAATAATCCCTTATTAAATGTGATTTCACATCAATCTTGGGGATGGCGTGGTAATTTGGATTTGTCAAATTTTTATTCCAACAAATGCCCTTTTAAATTTATACACAAGTATATGTGTGTGAATTTGAAAAGTTATTTTGGAATCAATACTTAGAGACTTGCTCTAAATTTGAGCGAGTTTTGCTCCAGTTTGAATTCCATTTATGTGCCATTTAATCAAATTAAAATTTGGTTCATAACTTGATTTTTTTTTACACCTTTTTTTTTTTGGCCAATTTATCAAAATATGAATTTGTGTAAATATTTTGATTTTTTTTTTTGGCATGAAAATTTGAATTAAGTAGAGTTTATGTTCTACTTTAATCCAAAACAATTTTGGTAAGATTGAAAATTTTATCCCAATTTTTTTAAAAAAAAATTGGATTAAATATTGAAATTTTGCACAAACATTTTGTTTGAATTGGTAATATTTGTTCCAACTTTTGTTTGAGACAAAATTAATCATGACAAAATTGAAAATTCATCAAAGTTTAGTTTGTGATTTTAATTCAAAGCCAAAGTTTTGACTTAGAAAGGCTAAATTTGGAATATAGCCAAAATTAAGTTAAACCAAAAATTTAAGCTGGCTTGATTTAAAATTTAGACAAAAACTTTGATGCCCAAATTTTTTTTTAAAAATAATAATAATAATAAATAGATAAATAAATCTTTTATGAAATTTTGGTTTATCTATTTTGATTTTTTTATTTTTTTTTAAGTGAGCAAATTTTTTTAATTAGAGAAGAGCTCATAAAAGTCAAAATTCAAATGAAAAGCAACAAATGAGCTCGATTTGAGCTATTAATTCTATGACTTTCAAACTTTCATCTTAAAATCAATTTTTTCTTTGAACTTTAGTTGAGATTTATAAGCAAATTCAATAACGAAGCGAAATCTTCTCAAGTTTCCTATATATACCCATACTATGCATGAGTTTTCTCAAGCAACATTGGATGAAGCTTCATACTGAAGATCCGAGCGTTGTCGTGAGTCGATCTTATTTTAGCCGAACCGGACAGATTCGTCGATAAGCGCGTCAGATCTCGGGCCGACAAATGTTGATTCACCGTGGGTTGAATCGCTACAAGCCGTCATTGGTGGCGCCACTCAAATCAGTATGTTGTTGGAGTGGAGGTCATGAGGTGAGGAAGAAAGAAGAAAAAAAAAAAGGTGAAAGGGAGAAAAGCAGAGAGTGAGAAGGGAGAGGGAAGGAAGAAGAAAGAGGGAAAATGAGAGGAAGTGAAAGAGAATGGAGGAGAGAGAGTGAAATAATGATGGAGAGAGAAAGTGTGATGGAAAGCGATGGGGAGAGAGAAGAAGTGAAGGAAATAAGGGAAAGGAGTAAGAGGAAATGATGGAAAGGTGATGGGAGAGAAGAAGTAATGGGGAGAGAAGGAAATATGGAAAGAAGTGATGGGGAGAGAGAAATAAAAAAAAAAATTAAAAAATTATGGAGTGTAAGTGAAAACCTCTCTTTCATTTTTTTAATATATATATATATATATATATATATTATTTTCATTATTTTTATTTTTTTATTTTTGTTTTACAACTCTTTTTTGTTTTTTTAAATTTTATTTAAAAGATTTTTTTTGTTGAAACTCTTTCTTTTAATTATTATTATATATTTTTTTAAGTTTTTTTACAACTCTTTTAATATATACATAGATATATTAATTTTATTAGATAGTTAAAAATAATAATACAAAATAATAAGTAAATAAAATATATTAATTTTATTTATTTATTTATTATTATTATTATTTTAACTATCTAAAACTTCTTCTTTTTTTACAGCTCACACCCTTTGCAACTCGGTTATTCGTATCTTGGAGATGAATGGATTGCTTACATTCGTTCCTTGCAACCTGTTCGTGCTTTAGAGTTGAGTGGATCGCTCACGTTTCCCACTCGGTGCATGCCTTGGAGGTGAGCCACGGCTCGTTCGTGCCTTGGAGGTGAGTAGATTGCTCACGCTCCCCGCGGCTCCGTTCGTGCCTTGGGTGAGTGGATGCTCCGCGCTCCCGCGGCTCGTTCGTGCCTTGGAGGTGAGTGGTGCTCCACGCTCCGCGACTCCGTTCGTGCCTTGGAGGTGAGTGGTGCTCACGCTCCGCAGTCCGTTCGTGCGGAGGTGAGTGGTGCTCACGCTCGCAGCTCCGTTCGCGCAGGTGGTGAATTGCTCACGCTCCCGCGGCTCCATTCGTGCCGGAGGTGAGTAGATGCTCACGCTCCGCGACTCGCTCGTGCCTTGGAGGTGAGTAGATTGCTCACGCTCCCCCAGCTCATTCGTGCCTTGGAGGTGAGTGAATTGCTCACGCTCCCAGCGCTTAGCTTCTTTTAACCTCCCTTTTTTTGTAGGGGTCATGGTGTTCTTCACGCAAGTTTTGGATGAAGGAGCGAGGCGACTCGTTATTTTAGATGGCGGAGTCGACCTACAAATACGGGACCATCCTCCCGATAGGGAATCGGTCAAGTCGATGCTTGAGTCGGGTGATACATGTTTTTGTCCACCTTATCTGTCCGACAAAACCTTAAGCAGAGAACTCTACCGACCGAGTATGGATTTTACGATCTTCTCTTCACAAAAGAAGTCAAATGGCGATCCAGTGTAAACTTTGGGCGTCGCATTATTGAAACTCGGGCTCGTTGGAGCTACTTGAAATTAAGCGGAGAGTTTGGCTATATTCCCTTTGTTGGGAATGGCTTGAACTTGTCGCGCTCGAAACCGAAAGTCTGCGAGGTTCCAATATGTTAGAAATGTGATGGCCTCTTTATACACTTACGATCGTAACCAAGGCGTCATCAGAGCTTTTGCGAAGCTTGGTGTCCGCCACCAACACGCTCCATGCTGCGTAGGGAGATATCCCTATCTTTATGGGATATGTGGAAGTTTGGAGGCTTGCCCATCATGGGAAGGTTTTATGATGAGGTTATCCCTTCTCGTGAGAAGCGGGTGGGATGTGCAACTGATCCGATTCTCTGAAGAGTTGTAGTTACCTCTTCCATCACCTATCACCATCTTGCGTCTCAACAAATGGAAAGGCAACAAATTTACGTGCATCGATGGATTTCCTTTTGGTTTAAGGGTAAATCAAAGTATTCCAAGCCACCACCACGGACCAAGGAGGGTCGCCTACCGCTCCACTTATAATCCCGATGGCACTCTAACACTCATATGCGTGAGTGGGTTGGTGAAGCAGAGTGTTTCGACTCCTTGGCGTGGACAAAGAATGGGAGGACCAAACTTTCCTAGCCGCTTTTCTCTCTTGTTGGCTATGTGTGTTTGTTTCCTTACAAAAGCATAGTTTGCTTCGCCCTGTGTTTTTAAGGTTGCATCACTTATGGCGGATGGAAGATTGTTCAACCTTCTTTGTTCAGTGTCCAATATTTACCATGGCCTTGGTCAAATTTATAACACTCTCGCAGGCGTTCGGATTTGTTTTCCATTCATTACGTGTATGGATGGCTTGCTCATTACTTTGGCACGCATTATAAGCACAGCGTTGTTGAAGGGCCTGGATGGTGGACTACTCGGGAGAGGGTGGTGCAAAATGCTTTGACCCACATGAAGCTCGTAGGTGATCCATGAGGTGCATCCATAATGTGGGATGTAAATGTTGTCTCTAGGAAGAAGCCCGAAACCTTGCGAGATGTCAAAGGTTTGTCATTTGGTTCCTCCTCTTTTTCATAAGTCTTGGTCATGTTATTTATCTTCGCCATAGCCAATTGATGACCATGAAAGCTTATAGCGCGTCCGCTTTGGCGTCGGTTTGGCTTTACCAAGCGTGCCAGCGACTTACATGGAGACCTTCCGCATGTGAGCTTAGAAAATGTTATTCATCACGGGTGTCGCACTAAGACATTGACTTCATCTTACGTGCATCCCGCTTCGGAGTTGAACCTGCTCCGAGTAACTCAATACAAGAGTTGGTGGTCGCGTAAGCATGGCAGCTATCTCGTGGAAGGCCGACAACTGGTGAATAGCATGCCCTCCTCCGAGTGGCAAATC
The DNA here is from genome assembly GCA_036507285.1 of Trichosanthes cucumerina. Classification (NCBI taxonomy): domain Eukaryota; kingdom Viridiplantae; phylum Streptophyta; class Magnoliopsida; order Cucurbitales; family Cucurbitaceae; genus Trichosanthes; species Trichosanthes cucumerina. Next base: position 34,301 of record JAYKKG010000031.1, on the reverse strand, counting down.
TCGGGGATCGAGGAGATAATGGCGTGCATGAGGTATCTGACGTTACAATTGAAGACCAGGTGCTAGTAATAAAGGTAAAGGCGTTCACGAGGCTCCAACAGAGACACCAACCGACCAGAGGGCCCCTGGTGGTGATGTTAGCCAAAGTAGCAATGATGATCGCCATTGGAAGAGGCCCAAAAAATGGGGAGCTATCGACTCTCAATAATAGCTTACTTGAAGGGTGCTTAGCGTTCTTCCTCTGCTTGAGCCTCGGTCTTGGTGAGAACCTCCTTCTTTTGACATTTTCTTTAAGTTGTTCAAGGATTCATCTTCATATATATACTAACACTTTTTCCACCTTGTATAGGAATCTTTGGGAGATCGATCACCACAAGTCGCCATATTCTCGATGTTCTTAGTAGATTAGGTCATTGAAGCCAAACCAACCAAGTGACGACTTTGATCACCTCTACTATTGTAGTCGAACACAACCTCGGTCGGAGGTGCAAATTGTTTGTCCGGAGGCTTCCATCTTCAATGCAGAGCGAGATGATTTTGCATTTTCTAGCATACACGCCAGTGCATAGACCATGTGGAGGCTGCAAGGAATAAACTTGCTCGCGCATCTTTGAGAAAGTTTCTTCTCTTGAACGAGAAATGGTTAAAATATTTCAAACCATCGCGGGCGTTGATCGACCAACTTGCCGACTCTTGACCAATTTATAGGCGATTACTTTCGCCATGTGGAAGAAATACAACGAGTTGAATCAATGCATTCTTCAAAATTAACCGACTCAAAAGATGGCTTATTGAGTTCGGAGTAGGATTGATGACATCATGACTAGGGATAACCTTTCTCTTAAAGAAAATTATGTACCAACAAGAGTAGCGGAAGACTTCTTGAGCTTGAAAGACTCAAAGCCCAACTTAAGTCTTTAGAAGCTCATCATGAAAAGACCATGCTCCAAGTTTCGGAAGAAGAAAATTTATTGGCTCAACGACAATTAGAAATCTCAAGATCTAGGAGGAGATGGCGCTGATTGAGAACACTCTGTTGCGTGAACAAGGCGAGAGTCTCAAGTGCTTGCGAATATTTAGAGGGTACTCGTCCAAGAATTGCAAGATTACAAGTGGATGATTTAGCTATGCTTAAGATTTTTTTGTAAATTTGAAACCCCATTTGCTTATGCATAATATATCGTTGAATTCAACTTATGACTTAAATTCTCTATTTTTTTAACTCATGACTTAATTCAACTCGTGAATAATATATGTATATTCATTACAATTGGGCGTTCACCTTTTAAGCTAAATGCGGGCAGGAGCATCATGTAGTTTATACTCTTACGATTAGGAGTGTTTACAACATTTTAAGCATAAAATTTCTTAAGAAACTTTCCGTTGATGGGGCCAATCCTCAAGCCACTTTTGTCGACAATCTTGTATGCCCCATTGGTGTAGACTTCTTTAACAACATAGAGTCAGTCCCATTTGGATGTGAATTTGTTTTCTTATGTCGCGTCGTGATGATAGGTCTTGAGCAACAGCACAAAGATCGCCGACTTGGAATGATCGATGTTTGATATTCTTGTTGAAGGCTTTAGTCATTCGAGCTTGGTAACATTCCAATGCATTGAGCATCAAGTCTTCTTTCATCAAGTGCTTAACTCTTGAAGGCGCAACCTCGCATTATCTTCGTTGTCAACCCCTCTTGTATGGCCATTCTTAGTGAATTTCTCTTTCCAAGGGAGCGGCTTCCACCCCATAAACAAGCGAATAAGGCGTGACTCTGCGAGTGCGATGTGTAGTTCTATAAGCCCAGTGCTTCACCAATCCTTTCTTGCCAATCTCTTTTGTCTTGAAACCACCTTCTAGAGTTGCATAAAGTCTTGTTGAAAGCCTCTCTAAACCATTTGCCGCTGCGTTATATATGAACGACTTGTATTGCTTGAATTTGAATTTCTGCATAGTTTGTCCATTAGACTATTGGCAAATTGTCTTCCGTTATCTGTCACAATGATGCGATGGGATCATGTACGATAAATTATGTGTGTTCGAATAAAGTCTACCATTTTCTTTCTTGCTTCTTAACGCAATTTATGCCCACCTTGAAAAATAATCGCATCGCATGAATATAAGAGTGGCTGTCGAAGATTTGGGTGTTATTGGACCGCGAGGTCAAGCCCCATGCTTCAAATGGCCAAGCAACGATCGGATGTAAAGGCTCGGCGGTTGATGGATGAAGTTGGCATGGGCGTGACCTCACATTTCTTTGCATACTCCATAGAGTCATAGATCATCGTAGGCGAGTAGTAACCTATTCTTTTCAACTGGGCGAAGCTTTGGGATCGATGGGCACCGCAAATGCGAATGCGCTCTCAGTGCCTATAAGATTTCTTCTTTTCCTAAGCATCGCAGAAAAGACCTTCATAAGACCGTCGATAGAGAATACCTTTATAGTAGATGAATTAGGCTTTCCTTCATCTCTCAGCTTTATGAAAGGTCGGTGGGAGTTTTCCATGTTGCAAGTAATTTATAATGGGTTGCCGCCAATCTTCTTCCTCAATTACGTGAGCGGATATGAGGTCGAACTTCACACATTGATCTTAGTTGATGGAACAATCCATTTTTGCTAAGATTAATGTTCATGGTGACATTGTAGTCCTTTATCAAAAGTAGTGGCCAGTTTGCCAAAGCATACGCTTCATGTTTTCCATTCTAGGACATGCTCCAATACTATGTTGTCAAATTTCTCCAACGGTTGCATGGCGTAGATGAAATAGGGCTTTAAATCTTCATGTTTCACCTCGTATTGGAGTAAGAGTTGATTTATTATCAACTTTGAATCACCAAAGACTTCCATGTGCACAATCCCAAACTCCAAAGCCATTTGAAGGCCGATGATAAGAGCTTGATACGCTACATTGTTTGAACACAATTTACTCAAGGTGAAACTATACGGCAACATGTATTTTTGGGCGAGATGAAGATTATGCAGACACCTTTAACCTGCCGTGATGCACCATCAAAGTACATAATCCAGGCTGCTGCGATTTCAACGTAGAATACTTCTTCATGCAGGAGATCTTCACATAATTTCCAATCGAGAAGGTTGGATGATCGGCTAAGAAATCGACCCTTCTTGTCCTTTTACGCCTTTTGAGGTATGTACACGATATCGTCACTGCGTAGTATAATTGCCCAACAAAGCGCTACGAAATGATAGGTGCGGACAAAATATACTTTATGGGATCGACTTTTGCCACCAAATGTGCGGTGAAGGCTTGCATGTAGTGCCTCAACTTATCAATGGAGAAAAATAAGCGAGACACATTTTCTCGATTGGAGTAATTCGATTCGACTCCGTCAGTTCTACTTAGGTAGTAGAGGAGGCTTCTTTGTACTTTTCTCTCTCTTGTGCTAATGCGCTCCAACGGATCTCTCTTGTGCGGCGATATAAAGTATTATCGGCTTCAAATCTTGGAGCACCTAAAGCGGGGATTGAGCAAATACCGTTTGATGTTATCAAAAGCATTCGACATGCTTCATCCCACTCGAACTCGCATTTTCTTCATAAGTCTTTGAAATGGTTGACATGCGCATTAAATTCGCAATAAACCTCGATATAGGCCAAAGCGACCTTGAAGACTTCTCAGCTCATGCAAGTTTAAGGGTTTGGCATTTTTGCGGGCAGCATCATCTTGGATTGATCTATCTCAATCCTCGATACCTCCTGTGAAGCCAGAGGAACTTCTTGAGTCACGCTTGAATGCACATTTGTGAGGTTCATTTCAATGGTATTTCTGAGGCGATTAAAGACAACTTTGAGGTCTCGAGGTGATCTTGGCGTTCTCTCGACTTGACCGCGAGGTCATCACGCCTTCCAACATCAGCATGTAACATGTCGTCAAATATTTTCTGCATTGCGTTGATAAGTGGCTTTGCGTTCTTTAATCAAGATGGCATCACCTTGTAGCAATATATCCCCTTTGGAGTTCTAAAGGCCGTCTTCTCTTCATCTTCAAGAGCCATTGGATTTGATTGTATCGATGATCCATCCATGAAGGATAGAGCTTCATGGCCCATGGTGGCATCCACCATGATCTAAGTAATAGGAAGTGGGAAATCATCCTTCGGGACGCGTCGTTCAAATCCGCGAAATGGACACAAATACGAAGTTGTCCATTCTTCTTTCTAGAGGACAATGTTTGCTATCCCGCGTTGGATACTTCACCTGCGCGAATGAAATGCTGCCTCAATCGGTTTATTAACTTCTACTTCGATTTGGGAATGAGTTGGGCGAAATCGTCTTTGAGCTTGTTTGATTGGCCTATGCCCTGTTTGGTTGCAAGGCGATGTCACAGCCACTTTCGGATCAATCCTAGCATCTCCTTGTATGACCAGGCAAAAATATCTTTATACGGTGAGGAGATTCATATAATCACCTTCCTCTCTTCGCGAAAGTAGAAAGTGCGAACTTATAAAGGTGGGCGTGGTTCTTCGCCCTTCGTCCCAAGATTTACCTCTTTGAGCTCATCTCTGTTGGTAGCTCGTCTTGAGTGATGGCGGGGCTTAAATCACATTTACTTGAGACATTTGGCCTCGCTTCCTCTTCAAGCGTGATGTGGTGGCAAGGCGCCTCACTTTCATCTTGCTCTAAGTCTTCTTTGGTGGGGTTAGTAATGACCCACATCACGTCGCTTTACCTCGAGGAACCTGCGTTGGCGTGACAAAAGTCTTCCTTTTCATTCGAGAAGGAACAACGCTGCGGATGTCTTCATCAATTCCCTTCTTGCTATATGACACATCTTTTGCAATCTTCACGATCTTTGAGTTTAATTCGATCAGCGATCACGGGACCCTTCATTTCTTGGCGTGGTCACACTCAACCTTTGAAAAGGCGATGGTCGTATCACGAGCGAAGTTGAAAGTAATTTCTTGGTTCCTTCTTGGGCTCGCTTAACCTTTGAAAGTGATGACCTTACCATGGTTGGGCAGGTCGATACCATTCTCTTTGCTTGCAGGCATATTTAACCTCTGGAATCTTGAAGGTCGAATAACATCGAGTTTGATTAGCTAAGCGTTTCCTTCTCCTGTAGTAGACCTATTCAACCTCAGAAAAGCGTTAAGCGTCGGGTGGGGTTAGCATTAGACGAGTGGCTCTTCCTCACTTGTGTATTGTTTCACCTAATCTATGTGAGACCAAAACACGTGCGATTGATGATCCGGCTAGGGCGTCATCGAGAGTGAAATCCTTTGACTTGTGTATTTCTCATTTTTGTATCATCAATTTCATTCAGTTATGTGATTCACATCGACCACCTTTGGTTTTCCCCTTACGGTTATCGAGGCGAAGGCTCGAGCGACTTATATCAAGTCCCTTTCTTGATGTAGGTAGGGCGTAACCATCCTATGTAACGTTCTTTTGCGTTGGCGATAATTCGGGCCTTTAGTCGACAATCTTCAACACTTTGAACTTGGTGTGCCTTGAAAAGTCATTCATACCTGCTTTGCTAGAAGCTTGTATGCCTTTGGGTCAAATCAGTCTTAGTTAAATTCGTCTCTCGGGTAAGTAACTTTTTTTTGCTGCTCATCATCAGTTTCTAACCTTTGTTTTGTTATCTTTGTGAGAGGCATAACGAGTTTTGTTTCGGGATCTCTACATCGCCAACTTTTAGATTTTTGAACATTCGCGAAGGTGACTCATCACTTCTTGCGTTGAGATAAGGAATGTAACACAAAATAGGAAGACTGTGTGGCACCTATCTTTTGAAACTTTTCCCTGCCCCGGTTAGATTTGATTGAAAGTCCGTTTTCCCGGGGCTAGTCACATTCGCCTCTTTGGCTACTTTCTTATTCTCCAAATAGCAAGAGTTGATTCGTTTCCTTGTCTTGGCTTCAATCATGGGGACTCCACGGTCAACTTCTCCTATGTTGTCACCCTTCAAATAGAACTTTGCATCGACAAAATGGGATTGACCTCGAAAATGGATTTGTATCGGCCTCCACTTTCTTGGCGCCATCTTGGTAGAATTTAAAGCATTGATGCAACGTGGAAGTTATCACCCGTTTCCATGGATCCGAGGCAACCTAGCAATAACTTGTAGGTGGTTTTGGAGTCGATGACATGAAATAATGTTTGGCTTTTAGGTCACCAATGATGAGCTCTAAGCGAACCATGCCAATTGCTCGTTGGCCTCCTTGGTTGAAACCCTGGATTACCAATTTGCTATTCATCAACTCCTCCATCGAGATGCCTAAGCTGTTTCATAGTTGACTTGGGCATTATGTTGGCGGTGATCCATCATCGATGAGAATCCGACCAATCTTACGTTCTCGGATATATCACGAGAGGCGACAATGGCACATTATGATGTTTGACCTAGCAATAAATCTTCGTCGGTAAAACCTATTGACAAGCAACACGTAACACATGGCGTGTTACGAGAGGTTGAGTGCTTGCGTCATTAGAGTTGATCAAGGCTTGATGAGAGCGCCTTTGGCGGGGAAGTGACAACAAGTCTTACACTGCTGAAGGTAGATGAGGTTTCGGCTCAGTTGCTCCTCTTGTGAATCGGTCTTCATTAATGTTGGCGACATGACATGCAACAAACTCGACCGCTTCGTTGGGTGATTTCTTGGAAGTTTCTTGGGAAGAATTTTGCCAAAGTGACGATCCATAGAGGTCGGATGAACTCTTCATTCTCTTGCACAATCACCTTCGACTTTCTAGTAATCTTCTGCTTTTTCTTTTGAGTTTACTTCTTCTCTTTCGCTCACTGAAAAATGTGTGCTTCCTTACGAGCATAGTTTTGTAGTAAACGCTTTGCGTCGATTCACGATAGTCCATTCGCTATCGTCATTTTCAATTTGTTCATTCTTCTCTTGAATGCTTTGTTTTGTGACTTATCTCTGAGCGTCCTTCCTTGATACAATCCTGCAGGCCCGAACCACAATGGGTTCGAGAGACCGAAGCTGGATCAAACATTTTGCATTCGTAGAAAGAGGCTGCGGCGAGTGGGCGCTTGGGTTCGTCACTATTCTTTGCATGGTTTGTTTGAGCTACCTCATCGAGTCTAACTCAATTTTCTTCCATGAGCCAATCTTAAAATTAGCTCCTTGGGACAAAGCATTTCTCCAGGATGGCTAATAACTTCGGTGGTACTTACAATAATTAGGATTATTTACCTTTTCGAGCTCTCACAGTGCTTTACGTGGAAGCTCAATAAGACATTTTCGATGGTTTGCTCCACATATAGGGACATCGAGTGCAGGAAATGATATGTTTTCTCTTGCCTTTCTTTGAGAGTTGGGCGCGTCTTTCGCGCTTCTTGTTGCCCTGCCTTAACTTCCTTTCCTTTTGAGGAAAACGGAGGATTGTGTTGGTGACCATTGATTCTTTGGTGGCGCTTTAGTAGTCTTCTGCGCTTTAAATTCTTTCTTCTCCTTTTTTTATGCAGGGTAAGAGGTCTTTATTCCTCTAGCGGCGATGCTCGACTCCATGTCATGGCGCGAGTCGCCAACTCCTCGAAAGAGCGAGATTTGATTCCTGCGCAAAATGTAAAGTAGCCCCAATGCATACCTTGGTGCACATCTCAAGCGGTGATATTTACGTGAGTCGGTCCTTGCGATCGAGGCTCGAGCCTCCGGTGGTTGATGTAATCAGCGCAACAAGGCTCCCTTTGCGTTGTTTGGTATTGGTGAGTTCCATCATCTGGACCGTTAAGCCTCGTCTTTGTAGAAGCGATTCAAAATTCTTTTTCAAAGCGCTCCCGACTATCGATTGTTTACGGCTCTAAGTCGATGTACGATCGAAAGCATTTCCTTTCAAGTGCGCGGCAATTGCTTCACGGGAGGTCACCAGCGTCCTGCATTTCGCGAGTTTCAGCGAAATGTGCAATGTGTTGCTTTGGGTTGCCATTTCGTCAGCTGTTGAAATTTTGGAGGTTGGTACCACTGCAGGTATCCTCAGTTATCAATCCTCTTGGTGTATGGTTTGGAGTACATGAGAGGATTTTGGGTCCACCATATTGAGTTATTGATAGAGTTCATAATCATGTCCTGCGGTGTTGGAGCGGATAAAGAAACAGCAAAGCGAGGTTGTGATGGTTGTTCCTCATGGAAAGCAGATTTTTCCTTTGTCATTATTTCTTGCTACGAGGGTGTGGTTTGGATTGGTTTGTATCCTACTTTGAATTTGACTTTTGAGGTAGGCGATTTCAAGATCTTTGTCTTCCATTGCCTTCATCGGAGATTGATTTTTCTCCACTTTCGCCATACTTTCATCGGGGTCTACATCACCATCATGGTGACATTATATCTTGATTTAAGCGTCTCCTTGATGGATTTGGGCGGGGCGATTGGTCAAACAAGGGGTTGTCTTTGATGACAATCTTAGCTTTGGAAGCTTCATTCGATTTGGTGAGGTGGTTTGCCGCTGCATCGGAGTTCGATCATCGCTTGTCTCGACCCCTTTGGAGCGACTACGAGTTCACCGGCTCATGTAGATGTTGCTTGCAGACAGCTTGATTGATGTAACTTTCTTTGATTGCATTGGTTTGATTTGATTGGGAGGAAAAAGAGATGGGAGGTAGAGTGGTCCCAGCGTGCGTGCCAATCTGTTCACACGAGACTTCAACGAATGGAAATGAGACACGTGTAAATGAATTTTGTATTTGTATTAATTTGAGTAATTATGAGTACAATCTCTAATATTTGATCCTCTTGTGATTCTTCTCAATGTTGGAAACTTCAATGGATTAAGTGGCGTGTTCTTGACGATCTCCATGAAGTGTTCTTCGTTGAGCGATGTTTGATCTTGAGAGCTTACGGAGACTTCACGGCTTTGTTGGATTCTCTCTAAGTTTCTTGATTCGAACCTTGAAAATGAAGGAAGAAGGGCTCTATTTATAGAGTTTCTTTGGGCCTCTGATGGGTTTGGGTGGGCTGCTGGGTGAGCGATTTGTTGAGGCCTCTTTGGGTTGGGCCGGTTAACTTTGGGCCAATCTTTTGGGTTAGTCAACCTTTTTGGGCAGGCGATTTGGGTCTATTTGATTTTGGGCGGTCATGCAGGTTGAGCTGTTTGACTTTGGGCGATCTTTTGGGGTGGGCAGGTTATTCCTCCGTCTCAGGTGGACTTGGACTTTGGGCTAGACTTGACTAATTTGGTCTTCATTTGGGTAGAACCCAGAATGTGTACAATTTTGTCATAATTTAATTTAGGGATCCTTGAAATTTAACTAATCCCTTATTAAATATGATTTCCCATCAATCTTGGGGATGCGTGGTAATTTTGGATTTGTCAAAATTTTTATTCCAAGGAGAGATAGAAATTTTTGTCAATTACCTCCTCAAATATATTACGTAGTCATTTCTAATTTACAATAAAATTTCAATGAAAATAATATATCATAACATTTTTCTCTCCCTATAATTTTATTTCTCTTTCTTTATTTAATATAGACTTCTTTCTCTCTCTCTCATGAAAAAGAAATATAACCGTTCTCTTTTCTCTTATTTTATTTCTCTCCAAAATATCAATAAAGAGTTTGTCTATAAGATAAAAATAAAAAGTTTTAAAAATGAATTTTTGGTATTTATATATAATAAATTAATAATAATGACAATATATATATATATATATATGGGACCCATGGATAGTTGGAAAAGAGTTATGGGTAGTTGGAAAGCGAGTTAATAGAAATTTTATTGGTCCATTGGTATAGTTGAGTTGGTTTAACTCAATGTCTTCATTAAGTTGGGTTGAGTTCAAGACACATATCACCGAAATTTCTTTACATCTCTCATAAAATCAATTCACATCTCTCCATATTTTTTCCTAAACCTTGATTCCCTTTATAGTTAAGTGAATGGTGGTCAAGCGACTTCAATGGCCATTTGATTTCAAGGCGACTTCGTGAAACATGAATAAAATTAATAATCGTTTGATTGTCGTGAGATCAAAGAAAAATATTCATGGAGAAGAAATTTTTGGTTCACCTTTTAAGTTGCAAATACTCTATTTAAATAGGTAGGAAAAAGTTCTAAAGATTACAAGAAATCCTATTTTTAAAATCTAATCTTTTTTTTTTTGAAATCTTAATCCCTTTTTAAAAACATAAATCCTAATCCACTTGAAACACCATTTCCTAAAAATCTCTATATTCATAATCCTTATCTATCCAAAATTCATATTTAAATATACAATTAATGTATTTGATTTTACTCAAGCGTTCTGATGGAAGAGGGTTTAAGTTGAATTATCCATAACGGCGGCGTTGCGAGCGGCGGCCAGCCATTCTTTGGCGAAAGAAAAGTTACATGAGAGATTCCAAAACCAAAGAAAAATATGAAATGGAATCAAAAAGAGCTGAACCGTCAAACCAAAAGATGTTGTGAATGTCTTTCGTATGCAAAGAATGGTTGACCAACTGCGGCTCGGTGATGATCATAGTCGGACAGAGAAAGACAGGTGCTTCTTTAAGACACCACATCCAAGGAAGATATAGGTGGCGGAACGGACACTCGTGTTTATTTTTAGATATATCGCGGGTTCGCAGAGGGCGGTGTGAGCGATGAAGCGAAATGGCGTTATTTTTTATAAATTTTGTAGGCATGAGAGATATTAGATTTGATAGCAAGTCATTAATTCCTTTGTCATGAATGAATGTTTAAGTCAATGTTGGGCTTCACGCAAAGGGAAAAGTAAAATGACAATCCTTATGAAGTTTGTTTTAGACATTGATCCTAAGTTATCTTCCAATTGCATTGAAAAATTTCTTTCTTTTCTATAAGCGTTACAAATATTTTGATTACAATTAATTACATATTAAAGAATTGATAAGGAACTTTTCTTTTAAAAATAACTAGTTTTATAACGCGGGATGGCGAGACGGCGGCATCATGTTCAATGGAACCGCAAATCATGCAGAGTCAATATTATACACATTCATTACCTTTAATTGAGGACGATCATAAACACAGAAGTCGGTGTTCACACATGAATTCAATGTTAGAACTTGATAGTTCGTGTTTTGAAGATAAATGTTTCCTGCGGCTCGGTGAGTGTGTGGCGTAGAATATCTGGCAGAAGAAAACCATCAGGAGATAATGATCTTAAAAAAACTTATTATGGCGTCGGTTTGCAAAACCCCATTGCGCGGGTGACTCGGACTCTGACTATGCATGAACACGGACGTTAAGTAGTTGGGGCTCCTCTCGGCACGGTGAGCAGCTCAACTCTGCGGTGATTCGCTTAAAGAGGAGAAGGTGTGATCATAAAAGGTTGGGCGGTTGGGTTCACGCAAAGACGAAGAAAAGTTAATAAATATGTAGACCCACGAAGAAGAAGAAGGTTTTTTTTTTTTAATTTTATTGAAATTCTAATACTATCTTTCCTCCGTATTTAAAAAATTTTTTTAGAACTTATTTAATCCAAATCCATATGGCAAACTATTGTCATTTTCTATCTGATAAGTGAGCATTTGGTGGGTCACAACAAATTTTGATCCTAAATAATATTCAGTTAAACCGATTTTTTTAACTTACCAAACAAATTCGGTTGATTCCGGTTAGTTTATATATATATGTTTAAAACAAATTTTTTTAATTAATTATTTAAATATTTATACAAAATTATGAAACGAGCAAACTAATTATTTATAATTATTATTTTATTTTATTTAATAAGTTAGGTTTAGAAAATCTTTTTAGTTCTTTCTTTTTTACTTAGACAAAAAAAAAAATTTTAAAAATAATTATAATTATTTTATATACTTATATAAATATATATTATATAGAAAAAATATATATACATTTTGTTTTATCTAGAATAATCAAATTCTCAAATTTAGGTTTGAAAGCAATTTAACTCAAACTTAAAGAAAAAGCACCCTAATCGCATACCGCCTTGATTTTGTATTCGAAAATCGATTAAAAAAATATTTTCACATTTTTTCTCACCCCTACCTATTTGAAATGAAATAAATAATAAAAAACCCTCAGTCGGCTTTTTTTTTTTTGAATCTTGTTTTCAATACTTTTTTTGTGAGACAATGCTCTAAATTGTGTAAAAATCTTAATTTATTGAAATTTGATGGTGATTTTATACATTATATTTTGTTAAATTTAGACAAAAAAAAAAAAAAATTAGGTGAATTAAGTTAAAAATAGAGGTTAAAAATGTATAAAATCAAGTGATTTCTATATTATTTATAAATTTAAATTTGATTAAACGAGAGTTTATATAAAAATAAAAACTAGAAAAAATTAATTGACCATAAATTTGTCGGAGTGAAATTGAATTTTTCTAAAAAAATGGAAAAAGGTATAAAATAAAAAAATAAAATAAATTACTTTTAATTTCATCCAAAAGGAAAGAACAAAAAAGGAAAAAAGAAAAAAAGGAAAAACAAATTCTACCCCAAATAAGCATAAAAGAAAAAAATGGAAAAGAGAAAAAAATGAAATGGAGAGAAAAATAAGCAATTGCAAAATAAAAACTAAATAAAGAAAACAAAAATCTGTAACATGAATTGAACTCTAATGAAAGATCTTGTTAAGAATATCAAAAGTGGCTTACACCAATATGCCACATATTGAAACAATCAAAAATAATTTATTAGATAAAAAATATTAAATCACATGCAATCTTGAATTCTAAAATACATATAAAATGAGAGGGCCATGTACAAATTTGATAAAATTAAAAACCAACATAAGAAAAAGACATTAGAGCTTTTTTTTTTTCTTTGACGACTCTGGATTCATGTAACGGTTTTCAATATTTAATGACACGAAGGTCACGTAATGACAAATTACGTTTTGTAATTGTGTGCAAAGCTTAATCTTTAATGACGATACTTCACCGACATTGGTGATGGTGTTTTCATTGACGGATCATAACCGACATCAAAGGCCAACAATTTCACGTTAAATTTAGTATGAATTAGTTAAAATTAAAGAGGTTAAACGGTTTGTAGCACGCATCGCAGGACTGAGTATATGGTTTAATGCGGGTTAAACGGATAAAGCGAGAGTTTATAGGTAATTCACCCTAAATAATATCTATATAATTCCAAGTGAATATTCACGATTTTTCTAAAAAGCCTTTAATGACGGTTGAAAAAGTTAAGGCATCGTAGAGCTATCTTTGATAAAAAGGTTTAAAATCGACATCAAAGGTCGTGATAATTTTGATCCAAAGGGGAAAGAACAAAAAAAGTCTTTAATGCGAAAAAAGTTTGAAAAAAAAAAGGAAAAAGGAAAAAATAAGCATAAAAGAAAAAAATGGAAAACAGAAAATGAAATGGAGAGAAAAATAAAAGACATCAAAGGTTCGATAATTTTGAAGACTTTCATGCGGTTCTTAAATAAAAATAAATCGTAAGGTAATTCTAGTGACATTTAACACGAATCAAAGGTCACGATAATTTTGAAGCTAAGTCTTTCGAGACAATTAAGTTAACCGGCATCGTAATATCAAAAGGGCTTACACCAATATGCCACATATAACAACAAAAATCGATGATGGTTTAAAATCGAAGATATTAAGGTCGCGATAATAATTTGTAAATATTAAAAGTCTTTCATGACGGCCAACGTTAAAAACCAACATCGTAGGTGAATATTCGATGAGCCTCTTTTAAACGACTCTCATCAAAATCAATATTTTTGAAGAGTCTTTCAGTGACAGTTTTTAAACGAATCGACCGAAGTCACGTTTAAAACGATTCGATGACAATTTAAACCGATATAAAGGTCGCGATAATTTTGTCTTTAAGAGATACTTCACCGACATCATAATGACGGTTGTTGACGGATCATAACCGACATCGTTAGGTATATTCGATGACGGTTTAGCCGAAGGCCAGGTTGTGATACAATTTTGAAGTCACGATAAGTCTTTCATAAGAGTTTTTAATGACGGTTTTAACGACCGACATCGTAAGGTCGCAGACATATTGATGCGGGTTAAAACCGGCGATCAAAGGGTAAAATCACCGCCAACCAATCCCAAATGTTCACGATAATTTTAAAGAACCTTTTAATGATTGTTACCGACATCGTAAGGCTATCTTTGATGACGGTTTAAAGGTCGCGATCGACATCAAAGGTCGTGATAATTTTGAAGAGTCTTGAATGACGGTTTGAAACCAACATGTAAGGGTTTTAAACCGACGATGTGATTTAAAAACGACATCGTAAGGTATATTCAATGACGATAATTAAAATTGAAGAGTCTTTCAAGGTTCTCGCGATAAATCGACATCGTAAGGTATATTCAATGCGATTTACACCAGAAATCAAAGTCGATAATTTTGAAGAGTCTTTCATGACAATTTTAAACCGGTCGTAAGGGTATATTCGATGATGTTTAAAATCGACATCGTAATCAAAGGTCGCGATAATTTTTAAGAGTCTTTCAATGACGGTTTTAAACCGACATCGTAAGTTAAAATACATCAAATTGACGGTTTAAACCGAATTTTCAGAAAGGTCGCAATATTTTTGAAGGTCTTTCATAACGGTTTTAAACCGACATGAGGTATATAAAGGTTGTATGATGACAATTTAAACCGGTTTAAAAGGTCGCGATAATTTTGAAGAGTCTTTCATCAAAGGTTGATAATAAACGAAACATTTGGTATAGTCTTTTGTGACGGTTTAAAAGCGACATCATAGGTTGTGAGTAATTTTGAACGAGTCTTGTCATAAAATCGGACATTAAAAGGTACAACGTTATATTCGATGACGACATCGTTTATAACCGATATCAAAGGTGCGATAATGCCCAACCTTTGACATAAAAGGTCTTGAACGGGTTTTAGAGTTGTAGTGTTACCTCTTTCGAGTACTTATATTCAATGACGGTTAAAATTGACATCAAAGGTCGCGATAATTTTGAAGAGTCTTCTATATGTCGGTTTGAAATCGATATCGTAGAATATTCAATGACGGTTAAAACCTTTCAAATTTCGCGATAATTTTAAAGAGTTTTTAATGACGGTTTTTAGACATCGTAAGGTATATTGACGGTTTCAAACCAACATCAAAGGTCGTGATAATTTGGGATTATTGAAAGTCTTTTGTCGATTTTAGCCGACATTAAGGGTACCCTTCTAGTTCATTGTTAAAATCGACATTAAATCTTTAATGAAAGTGACTTCGTTGGATCTAGTTGTTGGATTTTAAATTGCCCAACCCAGAGCATAAAGGTCGAATTTGTTGTAGTGTTACAACTACTTGTCGAGTAGACTTAAATCTGGTTGGTAGTTTTCATCTATAGTTTTATCGATATAGAAGTTTGTTCTTTTAATTTTTCAAGACGTTTTAAAGGGATTTGTGTTGGGATAGTTTAGTAGTGTTCCTATAGGCTAAATTTTAGTTCTGTACATTTGTTTCTAGTTTTGTTGAGAACAATAATGACTATTTAAGTTGAAAATTAATTAGATAAACTTGGAGTTTATAGTTATTATTTTAGATGTGTTTTCGAGCTTAAGCATACTTGTAAAATTTTGGTATTGTAATAGTTAGAACCTTACACTGCCAAATTTTTAATAGAATAATGGTTGGGGTTTATGCCAAGTAGTGTTCCTTCAATAGGCTTAATTTTGGAGTTGATATCAAGAACAATAAGTACACTTTTGTAAATTGTGTTGAAAATTGCAAGAGGAGAAACGTGACAAGATACTTGTTGATCAGACATAATAGTAAGTCACACAATAAAGTTAACACCTACAAACTCCTTAGGATTGCAATACGAGATTGCATGGTAACATAGATTCCTCCAATGGGGTTTATGCCATTTTGGGACTTATCGAAGATACCAAGTAAGTTGGTTTACTAGACTTCAATTGTGTTATTAATGAGTTAAGCATACGTGACCTTCGAGCTGAAACAAATCCAAATAATGAGTTATACACCATTACAAATCCGGTTAGGTTCAAAGAGATTGCATGGTGAACATAAGTGAGCTCCAAGACCTTTTGGGATTATCGAAGAGTGCGAGGAGTTTACTAGACAAAATATTCAATATTTATCTATTGTTATCCTAAACGAATAAGGTATTTGTATGAAACAAATCCAAAGAGTTTTTTAAGGAATGTGTTCAAATAAAAATTACAAACCTTCAATACGGTAGCCACCCCAGGTTAATACAAAATGGTTTTTATCTAATCCAAGTGAAGCCACTAAATAGTTAATAATAAGTTGTAACAATTTAATTACATTTGAAAGTCAAATGACAAATATACTCATGAATTTTTTGGAATAAGGCTAATCAAATAAAAATTACAAACCTTCAATAGAAGAATGATGTTAATATTGGTTCCAAGACTTAAGAAGCCCAAATTTTCATGTTATGACAAAATGGGAGGCTTAACATTATCTAATTACATTTCCAAACAAGAAATATCCTACTCATGAATTGATAAGATAATCGTAAAGAGAGTTATGAGATGACTCACCTTTAGGAAACTTAATTGAAGCCCAAATTTTCATGTTAGATACAAAATGGGAGGCTTATTTCCTCCAAAGAGACTAATTGATAAGATAATAAACTAGCTCAATTAAGCTCAACCATGAGAAAGTCTACAAAAAGAGTCAACTAAATTCAAAGCTCAATTAAGCCAATCAAAGTCAATGGAGTCAACTCAATTCAATGCCAATGAAGAGCCAATCATTGCCATAAAGTCCAATCATTAGAGCTAATATACTACAATAAGACTTCAATGCTCACTTCCAAGCTAAGATGTCTATACAGAGTGAAGAGTTGCATCCTTTCAAGCTTGATAAGACACATTTTCATCCAAGAGTCATAATGAATCTAAAAACCTAGATTCATTCACATTTTTAATACACTATGTACCTATTTAATTCATATATTCACATTTAATATGGTTCATGTATGAAGTTGAAAGGTTGGGAGTTAAATTTGGTGATAGGTGAAGGGATGTGTCATTTCAATTAGTATAAATAGGTTGTCATTTTGTCATTTGAACCAAAGTTGAATTTAAATGAAATCTTAAATTGAGTTTAAAAAACATGCATTCTAAACATAAGAACTATCCCAATTATGCTTGAGAACTCCCTTTATGAGAACTAGGTGAACCCCATCAATAATAAGATATACTAGGTGAACCCCACATGATAAAAGAATTGGTAAACAACCCCAAGAATTGGTCAACCCAAGAAGGTCAAATTTAAATTGGAAAACTTTGATCGATGATCAAGAAAACTTTGATCGAGATCACTTGTTCCAGTAAACTTCAAGAACTTGTTCCTAACTTCAAGATTTGAACACTCCACAATCTAATTGATCAAACTAGATTGAAAGTTCTAAAAAAACATGCATTCTAAACACAAGAATACAAAAAAAGTATAAACCTTGAGAGACTAAACTCAATTTGAGATTTCATTCAAATTCAACTTGTGTTCAAATGAAAAAATGACAACTTTTTATACATGGCAGTGTAAAGGATGTGGGAGAATGTCGGGCCAAGCGAGCGTTGGCGGATCGAACTTCAAGTTAGGGGCTTGAATTCATATCATTGAGCACATTAATATGGTTGTATATAATCCATTCTATTTTTATGGTTTACTAAAATTAAGAAATTGAACTTTGAAAGTATATGGACTAAAATAAAACAAACCACAAAGTAAATGGATGAAAATGAAATCTTAATATAATAGTTTATATATTTTGAAATAAGAAAAATGATTAAATTTGTTTACGTAAGTATACTATATGAGAAAAATTACAAATAATAAGATTTTTTTGTTTAATAAGAATTCATAAAATCATATTTTCTTTTATGCAATCAACTTTTAAAAATAATTTTATAAAAATTAAAAATATTTGTATTCAATTTTATTTATATTTGATACTAATAAATATTTTTAAGAATAGATTACAACAAAGGTAGAGGAAAGAGAACATAACTCAAGTGACATATCGAATCCTTCCAATCCCTATTGTACTTAAAATAAAAAAGTATGATATATTATTTTTAATTAGATATATTTAAATTATTTACAAGAGGTGAAGAAATATGATCTATTGTACTAAAAAGAAATATGATTTATTATATTTTTAAAGATATATCAATTCTCCTAATCCCTTTTACTTTAAAAATAAAAATATGATATTTTTAATTAGATATATTTAAATTATTTACGAGATGTGAAGAAATATGGTTTGTACTAAAAAAATAGGATTGATTAGATTCTTTTAAAAATAGAAACGATAGTATTAAGATCTTTTATTTTTATTGAGTAAAATATATATAATAAAATGTAAAATTACACATATTCAAAATTGTTTGTGAATTGAACACAGGAAAAAGGTAAAAACCAAGAGGGCTTCATCTTGGGCAAATAAAATATGCAAATTAACATAGCATTTTATATATACAAACTAAGCTATTCAAAAGTTGAGGCGGGAGGCTCGGCCGCCAGGCTCTCTTCTTAAATTTGCCCACCCTTGTGAGGTCGAGTCGAATCAAGTCTTGATCCAAATCTTGGGCATGGGGCATTATAGATGGTATCGAGGCGGAACCTCTCCTAGTAAGATGTGGTTTGAGGACGTAAGGCGAAAATGGTGGGCATGTGACGTCCAGGAAGAGGGTATATGATAAACAGTCTACATCGAGTGAGAAGGATCCCGAGGCTAGGAAAGTATCATGAGAAAAGCTTAAAAGAATTGATAAATTACTATCTATCTAAATGAGTATCATTCTTTTGATAGCTTAATCATAGAAACTCTAACAAAAAAAAAAAGTAGATATAATTTTAATATATTTATCAATTTTAATAAAAATAATTGAAAATAAAAAAAACGAAGATTTTCCCTTTTGAGAACTTGATTTCCGACGTCGACCTTGATTCTCAAAAACGGAAAATGGAACAAGGATAGAGATGAAAAATTCTTAGGAAGACGAGGATAGAAAAATACTCAATTCCACCCTCTTGTCAACTTTTCTCATAAAATTTGAATTTGACTGAGTCAAACTTATTCACGACCATATAAATATATAAATAATTGATGCTTTATTATACTTTTCGTTGAACAACTTTATTAGTAATATGTGTGCACGTTTTAATTCTTTTACAATTTTATTCTCCACTCGTACTTTCTCTCACTAACTTTTCTCTAATGTACGTACACCAACTTCTCTCACTAACTTCTCACTAGTTTTTCTCTACACCCACTCCCTCTCACTTCCCTCTCACTACTTTTTCTCCACATTCTTCTTAACAAATTTCTTCTCTATGGCCTCTTACTAGCTTTCTTAATTTAATGGCTGATCTCACTAACTTTACCT
Organism: Trichosanthes cucumerina; assembly: GCA_036507285.1. Lineage (NCBI taxonomy): Eukaryota > Viridiplantae > Streptophyta > Magnoliopsida > Cucurbitales > Cucurbitaceae > Trichosanthes > Trichosanthes cucumerina. Next base: position 14,997 of record JAYKKG010000031.1, on the reverse strand, counting down.
ACCTTTCTTTCACCAATTTTTCCTTTTTAACACTATTTCTTTAGCTTTGTTCGAGGATCGTCAGTTTTACTTGCCACTCCAACCACCCGAACCGATCAAATTCAACACTTTCTTTTTTTACTATCTTAAATCGACGCGATTCCGCTTTCTACCTAACCGATTCTGAAACCCCACCAAATTCAGCTTGACTTTCTTTTTTTTTACTAATTTGAACCGACCAACGATCGGGCTCAGAGTGTGATCTATTATAATACATTTTACTTATTATTTAATATATCTGTATGATATAATATAAATATATAAATTTTTTATACTTTCATAATTATTATTATTATTATTATATATATTTTTAATTTGGTCGATTTTCATTCTTTCCACTCACTCCTAGTTTTTTAATCGCTTAATTGATTTGTTACCCAGAATTTTATCGTTTTAAATGTAACAGTCGAAAAAAGATTTAAAATTATTCATTCTAGAACTTGAACTCACAAATTTTGAAGTAGAGTAGAGACGCCTAATTAATCACTAAACCAAAAAACCTTTTCTAGCGTCTCATTTTGATTATCTTTTGTAAAAAAATTATTTTTTAGATCTATATCTGGCGCTTATTATTAGGCAACGACATAAAGTATAAAAATTAATCTCCTACTTTGTAATCCTTTTTGCACTAAAATTTATAATAGAAAGCAGAAGAATACACAATAATCAACAAAGTCCAACAAAATACTTAAGCTAAAATCAACTGCCAGAAACATACCCAAAATTTCTCAAGCTTCACAAAATAAACTCTTCAACAAAAGCTAAATCCAGCACCACTTCGCTTCTTGTCTCTACCAAAAACGCCAAATATATGCCAAAGGATGGGAGCTTGCTCTGATGATCAACAACCCTTCACCACCACCACCCCACCACCCTAAGACCATGCCGTCGGGCGGCGACTTACGGCAGCAGGGCATCGCCGGAGCTAGAGCGAGCTCTTTGTCGGAAAAAGATCAATACAAAGCTGGCTAAGTTGTGTATGCAGGAGTGGAAAAAAGAAGGTATTGTTATGAAGGAGAAGAAAGACAACATATGAAATGAGCGTTTACTGAGTTGCAGCCAGTGGCAGGTAACAACTTTCTTCCATGGTATATGTGCAGAATTACCTTCCATTACTTTGCATTCTCTTTTGATGCTTTTGAGAATCTTAGCCCTTTTTCCTTTTTTCTTTGTTTTTTTGAGTTCTTTTAGCTTTTAAATATTATTAAATGTTTCGCTTTTTTTCTATTTTAAGATTAAATGCTGCTCACCCATATGTCAGTAGAATCCTTTGGGATATATTACCATGTATCTTAGTGACAGGTCTCTAGGGAATTTGTTTTACAGAGGCTCTCAGCATGGGAGAGCATTAAAATATTTAGCAAATGGTTGGAAGAGATCAAATTTTTATTCGAAAAATTACGAGTTAGTTCACAAGTTTTAAAGTTGTATCTAATAAGTATATTTGGAAGAACTAATACAGAAATATATATATATTTTGTTAAAATTAAATTTTTCTATAATACTTTTTAAAAAAGTAATAAAAATTTGAATTTAGCACTAGTATAGCTCCTTAAATAATTTTAAGATGATCAAAAGTATTTTTAAATCTTAATCAGTAAAACTATTTATAAAAACTTAGATTATTGTAAAAGTTATTTTTGAAAAAACACTTGAAAAATAGATGCTCGAAAATGACTTTAAAATCTTTGACTTGAAAATCTTTAAAATATGTAATAACTAATAAAGGAAAAAAACATATGTATAATAGAAAGAATCATCTCCAAATATAGTGCAATAAAAAGTTATTATTTAAAACACTTTTAAAGATGTGGAGAATATAAAAATATTTTTTATTGAAAATATATTTTTCAAAAAGTGTATGAACTAAATATGTATTCCAAAACAAACTCTAAATTTATGATAAGAAGTGCTTAGAATGCCCTAAGCACTCTTACTTAGTGTTTAATAAAAAGTCTAAAATTTTAAAAATATTTAATAAAATGAATTTATACTATAATTTTATTGCCTAATAAATTTTGACCTTATTTCAAATATTTTAAAAACACAAAGCTGACTTTTATATCTAACAGAATCCAGATAAATCACCCCAGATTTGTGAGTAATCCAATCTAAGATTTAATATCCTACGAATTATTATAATGGAGACAATTGTCTGTGAATATGAAAATTAATAGTAGAGGTTGCACAAAAGAGTCACCCAAACACTTGTTGATATAAAAAAACAAAATAATAGAATCATGACCATTTTAATTTTTGTATCTAATAATAGGATCTATAAATTTTAAAAACAACTTTATAATTAAGTTTAAGAACTTAATTAAACAAAAGTTAAAAGTTTAAATATATCTCTAAAATACTTGTAAAATTTATAGACCTAAGTATTAAAGCAAAGAAATTGAAACTTTCCAAAATCATATATTAGATAATGTTTTAGGGTTTAAGCATATCAGTAAATATAATTCTAAAAGTTAGAAACTAAACTTATAAAATTTAAACCAAGCGTTTTAGGGACAATTTTTTTAATATTACAGAGTTTTAGAATTTATTATAGTAAATATTACACATTTCAAACTAATTTTAAAAAATATTGCAAGGTAAGCTGTGAGACTGACTGGCCTTTACTCCATGGTCATTCGCCGTCACCCCTGAAGAGACGATCTTTTATATATGTGGATGCTAGGTGGGTCCTGTCTATAATTTAGCACTTTCCTTATATAATGAGCAAGGTGCGTCTCTTCGACCTTCACCGGGAAGTCTTGTTTTTTTTTTCTTCTTAACTTACAGCAAAAGCACCAAGTTGCTAAGATTGTTTTTTTAGCAAAGTTCAAAAGTTTTAAAATTTTTGTAAATTTCAAAGTTATAAAAAAATTTAACTGCAAATTCTTAAAAATAAACTTCATATTAATAATCATGAGAAATTATGATAAGCATCCATACGTAATAAAAAGAAATTAAAGTTTACAAATTGATTAAACATATTCATATTCAGGTGTGTGCCACCTGGTGGGCGTGCATACATTAAGAGGGGTTGTCGCACGCCGACCCTGGGAACTTCCTCTTATTACTGCCGGTGGATTTCTAATTCTTCCTCATGTAGAAGATGGATCATCATCATCATCTAGGAGCACAGGCATACACCATGTGATGATACGGGAGCACTTCGCCGTAATCATGTGTGCCGGGAGTATGAATATATCTCACCGTGCAGTGGGAGATCATCATCATCGAGTGGGAGATAAGTTGTCCAACATCAAAAAGAATATGCACCGAACATTGGGGTCAACCTCATCAAGCACTGTGGTGGCGACTCTTCTTCTTCAATATCCTCACTTGGTGAACCGTCATCTATCTTGGGGACCGGAGGAGGAAGCGATAGGGAATCTTGTACATGTTGCTTTAGATTATCTAAATTGTTTTCTCCAACACCGCACAAATTCGACATCTCCATATTACTGCGAGAGATCTCGAATTTGTCTAAAGCATGACCTCTTCAATTTTCAAGTGGAAAAATAGTCAATATTTATTTAAAATTTAGAAAGTAGATATATTTAAAAATAAATGCAATTCTGCAGCTTGCCCATATGATGCTCTTCAGTGACAGATGGCTTATGTATGCCTCGAGAATACCAATTTGCATGAAATGCGAGGTGAGCTATCTTGAAGGCATCAAGCTCGTTAGAGCTTAAAGCTCGTATGTTGAACCGCATAAATGCCTTTACTCCACATACGGTGCCAACACGCATTAAGCCCAATCTTGATGTCGAGGTCGATAAGCATGCGGTGTTTGAGTCCGTATTGCACAATGCCTCAGGATACATTGTTTCATCCCAAATTGTCTCATCACTTCGATTGGTATGTGTCATTCTATATATGGAAGCATCACGGTGGAGTCCACTGCTGAGCGCCACATGACCATTTCTACAATATTGTGGTAATGTGTCCATGACATTGTTGTATGACTCCCAAATCATACGAGAATACCAATATTTAGTTGATTAGTGACTTCATAACATAAAAGAAAAGAAATTTAATTATGTCATTAAATTGCCAAATTGAGTCTAAGAAGATCAAACATATATCATATTGTTCGATCACATGGGTGAAATGATCCTCGTAACCACGTAAGTGGTCTCTCCACCTACGAATTTAAAAATTTAGCATTAAAATCTAAATTTCAAACATTTTAAATTATAAAAAAGTAAATTTTGAAAATCATCTGCAGGAAACACTGAAGTGATCGCCCACTAATCTAGCAAGATTGATATCACGAAACGCGAGGAAAGACCATGCGAGTAGAAATCGCTTCCCTCTACACAATTGAAGAAGTATGCAGCCGATGATATCACGTGTGATCTAAACCAGTGACATTACATAATTGTCTATATAACCATGCCAGACAGCCGCCCCCCATGAATATCTTCCCAAAGAATCTCAAAGTCTCGCTAGGAGTGGGAGAAACATTAAATGAACTTTATCCCCAAATTTTATCGCAAAGAGCTTCCCCCAAACCATTTAGCAATATATATGCTCGAGCATACCGCATTCACAAACAACATCATCAACATCATCGCTCAACCCCTGGAGGCTGAGGTCGCTAACCAGGTTAAAGCTCAACCTCGAGCCCTTAATGTGGTTGTCTGTGGAGCCACCAGAGAGCAATTCAAAGACACGTCCTGTTTTCAATTATAGCTCATGGGTTCAGTAAGAGGTTCTACCATCCACCGGTAAACCTAGTAAAGCTGCAACATCTTCTGAGTGGCCATAAAGCAGCACTCTCCCCTCCGAGGAGCACATGAAATGTGTGAGTTCAGACCTCCACCTTTCCACTAATGCGGTTATATAGTGCGGTCCAATTGAATAAATCCTAACACGACCCACTCCCTCCAATCTCGCACTACAAAGGTGGGGTAATATTAGGCGATGTAATGGGATAAGGCGACCAACCTCTCGCTTTCCTATACTACGGTGTAGCTCGCCATACATTTGAATCTTGCCCGTATAAAGTGTGATCGATGGGATTGTCGTGCATATAAAGCTGATGTGTCGATTGGTCACGGATTAACATCCATGATCTAAAGAAAATAATTACATCAATATTTAATGTGAGATAAAATATTAAATTCAATGCATATAAAATAAATAAATAAATGAATAATAAACCCACGATTATATTAAATGCGAGTAATCAAACATTTAAACATTCTCATTTCACTAATCCATGATGCACACACAATTAAAGAAACATCATCGCTTCAAATACAAAATTATCCTATAAACTTAAAATTACAAATTTCCCTAAGATGCCTCTCTTTGTCCGGCTAAACAACTCCTTTGATTGTGACTCAAATTGGTTACATAAGCCACATCGAAGAATCTAGTTGCACATGACTTTGATTGATCTATGAATAAAAACAAGTATGTTGCTCAATGTACTTGTAATTTCAAAAATCCAAGAGACCTTTTCTTTGAGGCGCTGAAGTCGCTATATACACCTATCTTCCCACTTTTTACATCGTGACTGCCCACTTCGTAGGTGTTGATTCCATGAACCTCATATGGTGCATGATACTTAACAACAAAACATTTTACTATATGTTGGAGGATTTCTTTATTGTTGCATACTAAACTCGTATACAACTTGTTCCTTCAACAACCATCGTTCTTGGATAGGATCATGTCTCGGTGTGTTATCTAATACATTGTTATCCAACTCATTAAATGTGTTTGAAGGATGTCATATACACTATTCTCAAAATCCAACTCTTAAAATTCATCATCTATTTAGGTTCTAAACTCTTTATATGTATTATCTCTGTAACCATATCTTCATCGTTACACGCATGTAGCAAACTATTTGAGAATCTGGTCCAAGACATTGCATTGGATTCAACACCTAGCTAGGATCAACAAATTGAATAGGTGTTTCTTCAAAGTTTTGTACATTCACATTCATCCTTCTTACATTGATATATAAATGTACTAAATTTGGGATTGACATCGCAATTGAGAACATTAAATTCATTGCTTGATAGTTAGTGGATTGATATTGATATAAACTTTCTTGATCCAGATAAGCGTTAGTTCAGAGTGTTTATAAACCATGTCAATATGATTTGCCCTCACATCTACACCAAGTGACATGCCTATCATTTCCGCTAAACTGTTCAAAGGCTATTCCACTCATTTTCACATTCAGAGAAAAATCACCACATCTTTGGTTGGTCATAATCTACATCATCTACCCATCAATCATAGACTCATTCGTATGCAAAACAAATCCCAATGATTTATCTCCCATTTTCTATTAAAAACAAATTAACCATATATAATTAGAATTAAATTTTTATGATCAATTACTTAATCCTCTCAATAAATCAAAATAAGTAATAAATCTAAAAAAAAGCATTTAAAACAAATCAAAATAATATTAACAAATCTAATAAATGCAACTAAAAAAATAAAAATAATAAAACAAATCTAAAATGCATCTAAAAAAATAAAAATAATTAATAAACCTAATATGCATCTATTAAAAACGTCAAAATAATCAACAAATCTAAAAATGCATCTAAAAAATAAAAATAATTAATAAACCTAATATGCATCTATTAAAAACGCCAAAATAATAAACAAATCTAAAATGCATCTAAAAAAATAAAAATAATTAATAAACCTAATATGCATCCATTAAAAAACGTCAAAATAATAAACAAATCTAAAATGCATCTAAAAAATAAAAGAATTAATAAATATAAAATGAATCTAAAATTAAAATAATTTACCATGAATCTACAACAAATCAAAATAATTAACAAATGTAAAATACATGTACAAAAAATCAAAATACTTAACAAATCTAAATGCATCTAAAATTAAAAACATATAAAGTTACAATAATTAATTAAAAAATAAAAAACAACTTACATTGTGAAAAAATGGTGAATAAAAAGTCTCCTTGCTTCAAAAGCGACAAAAATGGTGAGCACAGAAACCTTCAATATTCCTTCAAAAAGCGACAAAAAGAGTGTTAGTTCCTTCAAATGCGACAAAAAATCTAAGTAGGGTACAAAGAATTGAATTTTTTTTATCTAAAGTGGAGCAAAAAAGTGAAAAGAGTGAAGAGAGAAAATGAAAAGAAGAGAGAGAGAAATGAGAAAAATGAGAAAGTGAAAGTGAAAATGTTAAAGAGAAAAAGAAAGTGAGAATGGAGAGGGAAGGGCGGCGGACCTGTCAAATCTCTGCAATGAAGAGACGACCTTATGCTGTAGAATCATTGAAGGTGCGTCTCTTGAAGAGGCATTTAAACTTTGCGTAATATTTTTAAAATTAGTTTTGGAAATGTGTAATATTTCTATAATAAGTTATAAAACTTGCCATATTAAAAAAATGTCCAACGTTTTAGAGCTATGTCTTAATTAATGTATCTTTGAATTGAATATTATTGTAATGTATTAAAACAAAAACACTATTTAGTGTTTCATGGTTTTGTTTGTTAAATGTGTGTATGGACAAAATAAGCTCAACCCTCCACGTATGCATGCCCAGTTGGATGAGCGGCAGGTAAGGTATACAGCAGTTAATATTTTCAAAAAATTTAAGTCAAAATTTAAAAACTAAAAAAATTAAAACTTTGCTTTTATTATTAGAATTTAACTAAAAAAATTTAAATATTTTCATTACGAAAACTATTATGGTTCGATTTTCAAAAAAAAAAAAAACGGCTTTACCAAAATGGTACTCTAACTTTTATTAAATAATGAATCTAACCTAATCGAAAGATGAAATTTGGATTAGGTAGGTGTGGACTTATTTCAACTACTCTCATTTAAAATTTTGTTTTGTTAATTATTTAAAAATGTCTATACTTAGAAACATTTATTTACATATTTTTAAACATGGACTCAAGACTAATAACTCAATGTCAATGCCAATTTATACGGTAAGAAATTACACCCAAATGACTTTAATTTAAAAGTCAGGAATAAATTATCTATAAATTAGAATTATTGACTATGAAATAAAATTAAAAATATATTCATATTATAACCATTTAGCATAAGTAAAAGAAACATTTTTAAAATTAATAAATAAGTTCAAGTTGATTAAGTTAACTTATTTTATTGAATCCTATGGACTAACTTTTATACATAAAATTTCATTTTATTTGAAATCAATTTAATCCAAAAAGTTTATAACCTAATCCTATTTGGGTTCGCGTTGATCAAGTTTTGATCTAAGCGATCTAGATCTATTATTTAACAACAAACTTATACTCTAACTTAAAAAGCTTAAGAATATGCAAAGTGTTGCACGATTATCTGCAGTCTCTCACTTAATACATATATTGAGAGGAGACACCATATAAAAACTCAAATTAACATTTTTTGTCTCAACAAAAAAATCTTATTTTCGATACAATAGATTACCTATACACGAACCTATATTTCTTCAAGATTATAAATTTAGTCTCTTGATCTATTATCTATTCCAAACTTTAAAAAAGTTCAAATAAAATTTCTAGAGTTTGTATTACGATTCTCAGATCTATTATTTTGATATATAAGTAACTAAATAGGAAAGGTAACGTATATTATTGTTAAGTAAATGTTTCAGTTGATTTGGCATTACATGACAGGGTAAAAAGTTTAATGTACATTATTATTATTATTATTTCCCGTTCATTTTTTTAATGTTCATTTTCCATTGATGCATATATACCTAAAAAAGTGATTATATATATATATATACATATATATATATATATATATATATATCAAATACAACAAGTTTTACCATGTATATTTTATTTTATTACCAATCATTTGATTCATCTCACAGGCATAGAATTACAGTGCCAAACATACTATCCGACAAGCCTATAAAAATTGAATACATTCCATTATATCCATCCTAGGCTAGTCACCTAAAGAAATGTGAAGTAATCCTACCATATATAGTTCTAAAAGGAATAAGAATTTATAGCGATGAATGTTGTTTTTTTACGAGACTATACGAAGAGATCATCCGATATGAATCCTACAATGCTAGTCAAAGTTAGAAAAGAGCTAAAAATGGAGTTGCAATATTAAATGCACAAAGGTTCCATTTATGATGATCTCAAGTTACATTAAATAAACTCAAATGCATATCAAATTTCATTTAATGCAAGTTAAGCATCAATTCATGGGACTACACTTCAAGTTACTTCAAGTGGAGCTTCATTTACACTTTGGGAGTTACAAAGCCTAGAATGGTTGATAGAAGTTTTTAATTCTCGGATTTAAGATTCATATTTTACATGTAATTTCGGTTTAATGTTTCTATTTCAATGTTTTAGGTTACAATTTAGGTAGTGGTCATCATGACCATAGGTTGCTCTATGGTTAGTTTAAAGGCTATATAAATAACCATCCATGTTGTTTCTTTAAAGAAATTGGAGTTTTGATAATGTTTCAATGAAATTGAGACTTTTGAACCTAGTTAAAGACCATGAACAACTTTCTTTGCATATCTTGTGTTTAGATTTGCATGCTAGGATCATTCAAGTAGTGTTGATCAAACTACTTGTGGAGTGATTTGAATCTTGAGTTTAAGAACGAGTTTTCTCTACTCTTATCTTGATCATTAAGGTATGTAAATCCGTTTCTATTTTTCCTTGGGATGAAATCATCTAGATTTGGGATTTGGGGTTTTAGATCTAAAGGTCTTGTTTGTTAGTAAAAGTTATTAGATCCAATTTCTCAAGAATTAAAAACTTCTATCAACCATTCTAGGCTTTAACTCCCAAAGTGTAAATGAAGCTCCACTTGAAGTAACTTGAAGTGTAATCTCATTAATGATGCTTGACTTGCATTAAATGAAACTTGATATACATTTGAGTTCATTTAATGTAACTTGAGTTCATCATAAATGGAAGCTTGGTGCATTTAATGCAACTCCATTTTGAGCTCTTCTATAGTCTTGACTAGGCGCCATAGGATTAATATCATCATTAGGGGCGAAGGTATGTTGGGCACGGGAGGGCTCGATCCTCTCAACTCAAAGTAGTATTAGTTAGTACTTGACCTCGTTATACAAATTTTGTGTCATAACTATGAGATGATGGACTGAAATCCTCCAAATCCTTGAGATCTCTAGTTCTAACCCCACCTAATGTGTTATTTTCTCTTTTCGGTTTTCCTCTTCTTTTTCTTTTCGTTTTTTCCATTTCCCCTTCTTTTCTTTTCATTTCTTTTCGTTTTTCCCCTTCTTTTCTTTTTCTTTTCTTTTCGTTTTCCCCTTCTTTTCGTTTTCCCCTTCTTTTCGTTTTCTTTTTTGTCCGATTTTTTTGCTTGTTTTTCTTTTCTTTTCCTTTTTATTTCTATTTTTTCCCAAAAGTAAAATTTATTTTCTATATTTTAAAATAATCTTAATTTACTCCTAAAATAATAAATAATAAATAATATATTATTTTTAGTTTCATTTTTAAATTTGATTTTTCTAGAGGTATTGTAGATACTAATTTTCAACCCAACTTCAACTAGGGACACCACTAGATAACACCCTTTGCGAAATTTCGGCAACATAATGACACTACCCGGACAACTACAAAATTTTACCCAACTGTTTAAGTAATAAGCACTTCAAGGGTTCCCAACGCCGACCTCCTCCAAACTACAAACATAACGAGTCGGGCTCAGTGAGACAAAATACAACAAGAGCAACACATGCACCACACAAGCGATTAAACGAGCATGCTAAGCCAGAAACCAAAATGAATCAAATAATGCATCCAACAACTACAACGAGTACAAAACCAACAAACACCAACTAGAAACTCATGATTCAACTCTAAGGTACAAAAGATAGACTTAAGTACATAAAAGCTCCTCCAAGTCAATGGAGTGGTCCCATAGCCTCGCCACGTCGCCACCATCACTCCGACTCACCTGTTTGCCCTTACACAGACCAAAACATCAAGTAGTTAGGTGAGTATAAGAATACTTAGTAAGTAGCTCACTCACGTCCAAGCTACAATTGCACACATAGGGATAAGTCAAGTTTGCAAAAACCATCTTAAGGACTCACGACGGCACCCATTGTACATACCTCACCTGAGACTCACCAAAAATCCAGAACCTAAGCGACCACGAAGGGGCACACCTATCTGAAAGAATGATCACTCTAACACCCACTCAAAAATGCAATAGAGCCTCGACTCTAAAGCCCACACAGATCGCACAGGCGACCCACTTAAATGCCCACACACCGCAAAGGCGCACTCGACCCTAATGCCCACACAGAGATCACAAGGGTCGCTCGACCCTATGCCAAATAGCTCGCAGATGGGGCGTTTGACCCTACCATGACTCGCAATAGGATGCTCCACCCTATCGCTCACACAACTCGCATGAGGATGCTCGACCACTACCACCCACACTCGCATTAGGATGCTCGACCCGATGCCCACAGAATCACCAACCTGGTTCGGTCTCCTGGGGTCACTCAATGGGTTTGGTGATGCTAGCCTGAAGGTCGGACTCTCAGCCACTTCAGCCTTCCCTAAAATCATCTCATTGCGTCTTAGGTGCCTTCCTTTAGAGTCCTTAACTACTAGACCAACCCAAATCAACCACACAACCCAAGACAATCAACCATTGGCTCTACCACACAACTATCAACCAAGCACCCTTGGTCTAACCAACACACTTAAGCCTTTCGACCTCAAAGTCGAACACACATCTCATAGCCATATAGAAACTTACTTTCAAGTCACTAAACAAGCAACCAATCAAAAGTCTCAGCATCATATTCACGACATGTATGAGAACCAATCTCAACACATAAAAGCAAAGTACAAGATAATCGGGGTCTCATGAACTCTTCTCCTACCAACAGTAACTAGAAATCCACACAACAAGGTACTAAGCCAACCATAAGCAACCCTACACACAAACTCTATCGCTTAGAGCTTGAGGCTTAAGCCAAACGACATCTTACCTCACATTAGGAGTGCTATGGGATAGTCATTGTCTTTGCTAGCAACCTAGTGCACCTACAAAACACTACAAGATGCACAAAGCTCGCTTAGGAACCAACCTCGTGGCTTTACCCTTAAGGCACAAACGATGAAGGAACCTAATCAAACTAAGTCGAAACACCCTTTGATAACCCCACGAGGAATTCAACAACCAACCCAACACTCCCAAACTTAATTACAAAATGAACCAAAATCAAGGTTGAGAGCTTACCCACGTATGCGAGTCGCGAGTTCTCAACTCGATCTTAGCTTGAGGTTCCTCAATGTTGGGTTTTATGTCCTAAAACTCGTGGGTTTGTAAACTAAATGTATATTCTATTTTGCAATAAAGATGCTTTTGAGATTTATTCAAACAAAGGTGTTATTGAATAAAATGAATCGTATATTTTGAAACCCTAATCCAATAAAGAACCCCATGACTATAGGATGTATACTTGAACTTTATGTATGACATAAAGTGGATCGAGTTCAAGTTATAGCGAGCGGTCTATAGTATAGTGATAGGATTGGGTACCTTATCTGAGGACACTAGGCGCCCCACTTTGTAAAGTACAAACGATGTGATCTGAATCGTTCATGTGGAGATATGCGAGTGGGGCGCCTATGCAATGAGTTTGTATAAGATCGACCGAGAAATAGTCATTAGACTTTATAACTCCGTTCTGTCTTAATCGACTATATTCATACGATGACCTGGTAACTCGATCTTAATCACGAGCGTGCCATGAACTCCTTTATTCGGATTATCCTTAGATTTGCATGGCGAGTGGCACGAGATTGCCGACTCAATAAGCCTCCCATTTCGGGGATAAGGTCGGGTAGATAGTGGGAACATAGTTAAGATGGAATTCACTCCTACCCGCTTTAGGGATTAGTAGAGAGGTTGTTCCCTTAGTGATGACTCGGGTCTTGAACAAAGGGCCCACCCTCTCATTGGCCGAGAGGTATCGGTTTTGGTTGAACCACAAACCAATTGTTCATTAGAGGATCGGTGAGACTTAAGGAACAAGAAGTAATTATAGAGGTAAAACGGTATTTGGACCAAACTGTAATAACGAACAACCCGTAAAGGATCGACTTACTAATCATGGTTATATCGAGTGAACAAAAATATATCTACATGAGGAGAGTACAACCACTAGGCTTTAGTGGAGTGACCGGTGGTTAACGAATGTTGATTAGCTAGGCTAAAGAGTTTCTTGGTTAATCTCATATCGTTGGAGCTCATGATCCGTAGGTTCATTAGGTCCCCTTACTAGCTCGACTAAGCCTTGAAACATTTGAGAGAAAAGAATTTGAATTGTTAAAATTCGGTTTGGGAAAATGTTAATTATATGTGATATACTTAACGTGTCATAGATTAATTATGAATTAAACTATGATAAAAAGATGTGCACGTATTTAAATATGATTTAAATATTGATTTAGTTTATAACATGAATAGGGATTAAGAGGGAATGAAAATCACACCTGTGGAAGGGCGATTGAATCAATGCGTGGTATCGCGTTGTGAAAAAGTTTTCTTAAAATCAAATTTATCACATAAATCCTAGGTTAAACATGCTTTAACAAAGAAAACAACAAGAGAATTACGCTACTTACTTGTTGAAGAACTCTTCTTCACGTTTTCATTCTCTGTCACGAACTCTTCGTGTTCACGATCTCAACGAACTCGATCTCTTGAACGACGAGTAACCCAAATACTTCCAAAAGGACTTCTCGATTGTTCTCTTTAGGTAGAAGGAGAGTAGGTGAGACTTCTTTGAGTGAAGGGGAGGAATTGAGAGAAGGCAGAGAATCACAAAGTTCCTTTTGGTGAGAATTCCAAAAATGAACTTCCACTTACTAAATCCTTCTTGCAAAGGGTTTATATAATAGTAATAGGTGTTACCACTTATTTACCATTTTACCACAACCATAGGTTATGCAAATCATATTTGCATAACCATATATAATAAGATATCTCATATCTCATAATACAAATCACATTCGTATAATTGTGGATTTTAAATTGAATCACATTCAATTTAATTTCTCCCAATCAAATTTCTCCAAATTAGCCATAATTAGACAATTAGGCTAACCTATAGTTTATTATGAATCTCATTCACATTAAACTATATAATATGTCAATCATATCTCATATAAATGACATAATAACCCTTTAATGAATTTGAACACTTCAAATCCACACAAAGCTATAAACCCTCTATTTATCAAGTTTGAGCCAACGAGAGGACCTAATGGACCTCGGTGTGAGCTCCAATGATATGAGACTAACTCACAAACTCTTTGACCTGGTTAATCAACATTCATTAGCTACGGTAACACTCTACTAAAGCCCGTAGTCTTACTCCCGTCCATGTAAGACAAGTTGTGTCCATTGATATAACCAATACCCATGAGTCGACCTTCACAAGTTGTTCATGACAACTGCTGGTCAAATTACCGCTTTACCCACTGTGTACTTGCTCCTTAAGTCCCCACTACTCCTCTAATGAACAACAACGTTGTAATGGTCCAACCATATACAACACCCCTCTCGGGCGGTGGAAGGTGGGCATCCGTTGTCCAAGCCCCGGAGACAACACTTAAGGAACAACCCTTTAGTTTCCCTAAAGTCTGAGCAGGGAATTTCATCTCGCGCTAAGTTCCCACTCCCACGTGGTCCGTCCATGAGAAGATATGCATATTGGGTGAGTAATCGTGACCATCCTCACTAGTACTAGTCAAAAGCGGACTCGCAGACGAGTCCGAACACGCCTCGAGGATTAAGATCGAGTCACTAATGGTCATCTCGGTTATTAGTCCAATACTATAGCAGTGTTACATCGTAGGTCTAATAATTCAGGCTTAGTCTTGTACAATCTCATTGCACAAGAGGCCCCACTCGCATGTCAACCACATGAACGAGTCGGATCACGTTTGTATCTAAA
>JAYKKG010000030.1:0-193305 GCA_036507285.1 Trichosanthes cucumerina | reverse complement strand
CTCAAGTAAATTTAATTCTAGTTTCATGGACTCTTTCTTTCCTCGGTTGAACTACTCTACTCTAGGTAGCGATAGTTCTACTTTGATAAGGAAAATTGTCGCTACTCTAAATGATAGAGAAAATGGGGTTCACCAGTCAAGTCGAAGGTGATGTGCAATATGCCCATAATACGTTTGATAATTCTTCACTTTCAACACAAAACCCTTAAAGTCCATCTAACTTAGTATTTAAGTTTCATTTGATGATCCTATTGACTTCTTCCCCTGTTCATTCGCTTGATCTTGAGCTAATGAATAATCAATACATTTGATGTCTAGGTCAACACAAAACTTTCAAAAGGTAGCATTGTCGAATTAGAAACCATTGTTGGTGACTTGTGCGCATGTGATGCCAAAGTGAAAAATGATGTTCCTCATGATAATGGCTATCACTTTTTTTTGCATGAGTGTGACTAAGTCCTCAACCTTTGCTCATTTAGTGAAATAATCACTAACGACCACGGTAAACTTCATTTAATCCCATCCCAGGGAAAGGGGTCAAATGATGCCACCCCCTGATTAGACCTAGAAAATCACTATTATTTCATGCCTAAACCATGCTTATTTTATTTGGTAGAAGACACATTTTAAGATATTACATTAAATTAAGATTCTAATGTAATTAATTGATGAATTTATAAGGATTTTGGTAGAAAGCATACATCGAATCATGATCCGAACGAGCCAAACTAGAGGTCATTTGGACATCCGAGCAGAAAGTTATGGCAAAAATTACCAGTAGTGTCAAAAGAGTAGCGTCTAGACGCTGTCGCTGTTGCCTGTCCTCAGAAGCCTTGTCTTCCATGTGAGAAACAAGTATGTGCGGCTGAGGAGCCCGAGCTTCAAAGCGAGGAGGTTCAGGTTACAGAGTTGGAGGTCGAAAAACCTGCGTCTATTCTATCCTTTAGCTCCTCTTTATTTTGTGAAAGCTCTTCTTTTCCTCACAAGTTAGAGTTAGTTTCTTTTTACTTTTCTTTTTTTCTTTTTTAGGCTAAAAAAAAAACCCTCATTTCTGGAGTCGACCGGATGTTGAAGAGCCTTTTAAATGTAGTGGGCTTCATAGATTCTAGGAAGAAAGCACCGAAGAAATGGAAATTTTTTTATGTGCCATGACGCAAACCACAAAGTGAGTCGAGCAATCAACTATAGAAATTTGCGATTCCTAGAGGCACCCAGGCGAAAACTTTTTACTTGCTATCTTTATTGCTTTCAGGTTTTCCTTTTTAGTAGTTTAGCTTGTTTAGTTTTCTTTTTGTAGGTAAAAGATGACCTTTGAGGAAAATTTTTATCATTCTTGAAGGAGGACTTCGTCGCCCAACCACTACCTGCCTACGTATCTAAATTTCCAGGGAAGTCTTTCTATTCATCTATCTTTGTCCTTGCATGCTTATGGATTTTGATATATTAAAGAGTAACAAGATTTAGGTTGTGGGTTATTTGATAGAACTCAAATTAGTCATATTTTCTATATCTAATCTTTGGCATTTTAATCGAGTTAATATGCTTAATTTCATATTTTGCAGGGAATTCGATCAAAAGAGCATTTGGAGGTATTTCCATCGTTTTGTGCTATTATGAAGTGTTTTGAGACAACTTCGGAGTGATTCGAAGGCCAACCAAACACAAATTGGAGCTTAAGAGGGAAAAATGGTCATTTTGGCCGAGGTGGAAGCGTTGAGACGTTCCACCTGAGTCCCCCTCAACGCTGAAGAGCAATAGCTGAAGATGCAGACAACGTCGAGACACTTTATCTATAACATCTCGACGCTACTTTGAAGAGAAAGAATACGCGAAAAATGGCAACTTTTAGACGCTACTCACAACGTCTAGACGTTGGGGTGTTAAGCCTCGTTTGACGCAGCAATGAGCCCTTTGAGATGCTGGCTTCCAAGGCGACAACGTCTGGGCACTGCCCCTAGTGTTTCGATGGTACTTCGATATAGAAAGTAAAAATCACCATTTTCAGGGTTCATCTTCTTCCCGCATTTTGAAAACTCTCTAATTTTCCATTTCCTCTCTGTTTTTACCTCTTTTGTGTAGTTTTAGTTCATTTTGGTTGATGACTGTAGCACATTTCGTGGTCTCTAGCTAGTTGTAACATCACGTTGGAGTCGATTCAAATTGAATTTGTATCTCGAGAGGTTTGATTCTTAATTTAGCTTTGATTCATGCATTCTAAGCATGTTTGAGACTGTTTTATTCTATTAAATGTAGTTACATATTAGACTAAACAAATATTGCATCTTTACTTCGTTTAATTGCAATGTATGTTTTTGGAATTCATTACTTCGAATGCGTGCTTAATTTAGTAGCACCTAAGCCGACTCGTGTTTGCATAGAATGGGGCTTAACCACTTCGGTGTAGGTTGTATTATAGGCTTTGAGACTCGAGAGACTCTTTAATTTGATTTAGTCTTTCTAAACTGAATTAGAGGTTTAACTAACTCTCTTGTAAATTGAAATTAATCAATCTCTTAGTATGGAATGCTATTGTGCCCAACTTAGAAGGTGTTTAATTAGGACTAATCAATGCTAGGTTAGTTAGTTGCCTTTGAGAGCCCTTTAGGGGACTTGCCTAGATTGATCAGGTAAGTCGGTTAATTTTTTAGAATGTAAATCAAAGTATCTCTTGTTACTAATGACCTCAATACAAAATTAGGTCCGATGAACCCCAACAAGTATTGTTGTATTTTCTCTTTTAATTAATGCATGAATAATTTCCTACCATTTAATTTTCTTGTCTAAATAAACAAACACCCCCTCGTGTTGGTTAATTAGAAAGTTTTAATTAAATAAGTAATCACACCTACCTCGCCTGCATCCACTGCTACTATATTGCAAAATATTTGTGGTACAGAGATAATAAATTTTATTTGGCGTACCTGACAAATGCGATCATAGCTCTTTTGATCCTTGTATATTAAACACACATTATTGATGAAACATGTTTTACCTTTCTTTAAACATGATAAAAAAATACATAACGATAAATAAATTTTCTTATTTCATCACATTTCAATCACAAACTTTCATGCGATTCAATTATTAATCAGTTCTTAAGCCTATCAAGGTGACGACAACCTCCAGACTCAATAAAGGTGTCCTAAGTATTCGAACATAATACAAAGTCAGTTATGTGCTCAATGTATTGCAAAGAAATTCCATACGAAATTCAAATATACTCAAATCATGGCATACTTCTAAGAGATCATTCTATTGCGAAAATTCATTTCGTTACTTCCTAGGTTATCATAATTAATCATCATGCATTAAAATTCATTCCAAACATTCTCCAAATTGAAACATTATGCTAAAAAATCAGGATTACAAAGTACCGTCTACCCAAAAATTTAAAGTTACATTATCCTTAATGTAAAATAAACTTTGAAGTATCTAAGGACAAAAATAAAGTGAATGAACAATACTCACTAGAAAATAAGGAGAGAATGTTCTATGAGAAATTTTTGAGATTGGGTGAAGAGAACACCAATACAATCGAGGTTCTACAAGATGGGAATGAGATTTACGTGGTACTCTAAACAACCTATACTAGAAAAGACTAAACAAACCGGAAATATCAAGAAAAAAAAACTTGGGTTGTCTCTCAAGAATCGTTTTCTTTAGAGTCTTTAGCAAGATGAGGCTATGTGGTAGATTTATCTTCAACTTAAGTCTTTACTACCGCCATTCATGGTCAATGCCCATTCTAATGGATCATTTTTCACAATCATTTAAAAAAATTATAAGTCAAATTATTAATATCATCCACTAACATATTGATGAAGGGCTTGTTGAAAGCCTTATCAAATACAAATTTATAATACTTAGACTCTTAAATTTTGCAATAAATTAAAAGTAGCTAGAATTCGATCACATGATTGATTTTCTTAGATTCAACTAAGTACCATAACTACTAATTCCCAATTTTATTTAGAGAAATCAATTCAGAGAATAAGAAAAACTAGTTTAAAATCCTAAACGGTTATTTACAAAGGTTGAAGTCTAATTTTATGAAAATAACATGATTATAAACAATTATGCAAATTGTGTAAATTCATAAACTAATTAAATACTAACAACTTAACCACAAATTACCAAAAATATCAATTGACTCTCTCAATCTCCATTGAACTCATGCATAGCAAGAAATCAACTTTTCTATATATTTTTAATTCTAAACATGGCATTAAGTTATTCACTCACGGTTCTAGGATTAATTTATTCATTCTCATGCAACAAATTAAACCTAGTCATGCATCCTAGGTTCTCTAACTAAATTTACTTTCTCAAGGTAAATTTAGTTGAACAAACAAACCTAGACCTCAAGTTAAGACATTCAATGTAAGGTGCATAAAACCAATTATATTTAATTAATTATAAAAATAAAAAAAATTCACAACTCTATACAATGATTCCATGTAATCATGTCTATCACACAAATTTATAAATTAAAACAAACAACCAACAACTTCTAAGATCGAGAAAAAGATAAAGAAAATACAAGAAAACTTAGGTCACTCGTCGACGTACCGTCTCTGACATGTAGTTCATGATTCCGAGCCTTGAGTCTCCTCCTTGGCTCTCTAAAACTCTCATCTAATCCCTTAGACAATGCTCCAGTCGAAATTAGTGTTGATGGCATCCCAAAATGGCTCCCTTTTTACTTTTACAAAACATTCCTTTATAGGGATCGAGGTAGTGTTGCAACGCTAGGGACAACATTGTAACGCTATCTAACTTCCAAATCTAGTATGTGTTTTTTTAATTGGCATTGCCACACCACTTTCATGGGTTCAATGCCCATTCTTCTTATTCTTCTCTTTGTCAAATGTATATTTATTCCATAAAAATTGATTCTTTTGCTCCCAATTCTTCTCATTTACCTCATTTATCCTAAAATGTTCAATCCCTACAAAATAAATACTGAGATGCATGAAAATATCCAATAAGGTCTCTAATATCGCAATAAAATAACCTTTAAGATACCATATAAATTACTCCTATCACATACCTTGAGCTACCTCACAAAGGTACCTCATTACATTGTTCATATCAAAAGTTACCTTTTCGCCATTCATTTGAAGGGATAATTTGCCTTCTTGTATCTTCATAAGAAGCTTCTCCTATTGAGAGGAAAGACTGCCCTAATATTATGGGGATTCGTTATCTCCTTCCATGTCTAATACTACAAAATCTAAAGGAATTAGAAACTGGTCAACTTTCACCATAACATCTTCTACTATCCCTCTAAGATAAGTGATGGAACGATCCGATAGCTTTAGAGAGATATGTTAAGGACAACGGACCTCCACATTGTTGGGATTTATGCCCTAAACTTGTGTAATTTTGATCAATTAAATAAAGTGTTATTTGTTTTGATAAGATTACAGTCTTGCTTTTATAAATCCAATAAACTAAGCTCCAAGATTATAACATTTATCTTAAAATCAGTGTAGTGGACACTACTTGGGTTAAGTTCAAGATTATAACCTAAATAGTCTATGGTATAAGAATAAGGTTGGAAACCTCATTCTGGTAACACCATGGATGCGACCCACTTTGTAATTAGTACAAATGAGGTAATCCAACTCATTCATGTAGTTGACATGCGAGTGAGGACATCCTGTATGAAGAGTTTATACAAGACTGGATCGCAAATTATTAGTCTAACCAGTATAACACCGATTAATGTAATGAGACTAGTAATTTATAGATGGTCATTAGTGACTCAACTCAATCCCGAGCAAGTTAAGAACTCCACGCTTATAGGGGTTTGTCCTTAGACTAGTATGGATGAGAGTGGCTGTGGCCGACTCAATAAGCCTACCTTCTCGGGGACAAAACCTCGTGAGTAGTGGGAACTTAACTATGCAAGATGGAATTCACTCATTCCTCTCTTGAGAATTAGATAGGTTGTTCCCTTAAGAACCGACTCCGTGTCTTGAACAACGGGGCCCCACCCTCTATGAGGTATGAGTCTAGGTAGGACCTTAGACTTGTTGTTCATTAGAGGATCAGTGGTGCTTAAGAGCAAAGAGGTAATCACAGGGGTAAAAGCGGTAATTTGACCCACCGTGATTACTGAACAACTCAATGAAGGGTCGACTCATGGATAATGACTATATCGATGGACACAATAATATCTACACCGAGGAGAGTGCGACTACAAATCTATAGTGGAGTGACTTGTAGTTAATGAATATTGATTAAGCTGGATCAAAGAGTTTGATAAGTTAATCTCACATCATTGGAGCTCATGATGCAGTAGGTCCATTAGATCCTCCGTTGGCTCAATATGGTATCTTGATGGTATAAAGTTAGGAGTGAAATTGAAGTGTTCAATTTCATACATGAGGAGTTATATCAATTATATATGATATAATTGATATAATATATAGTTTTAATGTGAATTAGATTCATATATAAACTATGTACTAAAAAGAGAATAAAGAAGGGGTAGGATGGTCATTTCCATCCCAATCCCCTATATATATGGTTGCATGAGATGCAACTAGGTTAAGTGTTTTTCATAGAATTACAAGCCCTCTCTTGTTGTGTTGTTGGAAGAGTTCCAAAACACACATCTCTCACTAAAAACCTCACCTCTCCTAAAGGGAACCCACATTCCTCCCTCACCCAGAGAACAACGAGAAGATCCGGTGGTCGTTTCTTCATACATTGGAGTTCCTGTTGCTGAGATCGTGATCGTGGGAGAGAGGAGCACTCGAAGAAAGGTTCTTCAAAGGTAATTTCTTGCTGTCCATTCTATTATATATGCTTAATCTAGTGAATTATGTTCTCGAACAAATCGTTGTAACTAAATCAAGAACGCGCGATTCGCAATCGCTTCCGCTTCTGAGGACTTGATTCCCTTCAATTGGTATCGAGCCCAATTGCGTTCTTGATTTATGTTAGGATTTTTCAAGAACAAGGTGGGGATTTCTTGTTTTTGCATGAGATGTATGAACGGTTTTGTAAAATTAGATGTTTTCAATTTTGGCACTTAGATTTACAATTTCCATTAAAATGTTCAATGTAAAGGGCCCGATGTTTTAGGCAAATTTAATTGTAAATCGAGTCTATAAGTCCTTGTCGATCGAGGCAAAGCGGTTGCTGAGAAGATCAGAGCGAAAACGAGTAAGATTTGGAGAAATCACATTGTTGTCTGTGTGCAGCGTTGCAACGCTGTTCATCGGCGTTGCAGCGTTGCGCTTGCGGGAGAAAGCGCGCCACGAGGAGAGCAACGTTGCAACGCTTCGGCGAGAAGACGACAAAGCGGCGTTACTGCGCGCGAGGCGTTTCGCGAATTTCAAAGAATTCGGTAGAAAGCGATTTCTTATTATATATTAATTATATAAACATTTTATATTTAATATATTTAATTTTAATTAATATAATTAGATTATATTAATTAAAATTATTTCTACGGTGCCAAAATTGGTCTAATTTTTGCTATTTTAATTATGCAATTGTTGTGTAATTATTGCCATGCATAGTATATGCTTATATTTTAGAAATCCCACCCTAGGTTAAGCATTTTCATGCATCATTTATAATATAAGGAGTTATATTATATAGTTTGCATGATTAATTAATATAAGGATGTTATATTAATTTTTGGACAACATTGACATGCATTATTTTTCATGAGATGAATATGCTATGAATGTCTTATTATTCATGTGATGAATGATCAAGCACTATAACATAGTATGCATGTCACCTAAGGTTAATTATTAGTTTTAAAGTGTTTAGAACTTGGAAATAATAGACATTAGGTTATCTAGTTCTAATTAGATTAGAATTAGGAACCACGTAATTTATAAGCTATGATTAAAAGAGGAACTCTGTCTAAGGAAGGTTCTGTCTGAGGTTTAGGGTATTTAAGTGGCGATTTTAAACGGAACACCCCCTACACAGGAGCGACACGGGAGTGAAATTTAATCACAGAGTCTTATAAATTACAATAGCGTCAGCGGGTTTATTAAGGGGTTAATAAACTAGAAATCCTAGGTTTAATATAAGGAGTTATATTACCAAACATAGGATAAAATCAGTATAAGAGTTATATTGATCATCAATATAAGAGTTATGTTGATAGAGTTAGGTAAAACCATTAGTCGGGTTTTAGCCTAAGAAAGATTCCTATAAACTTAAAGTATTCAGTGGGAGGAAAAAGTGTATGAGATACATATTTTTCGCCTACGCTATCTCCGGGAAATTCACACCGTGAGACTCATACTTGGCCTCGTGGCGGAAATGGGAGCGTCTCCCTTCGGATGGTGTTTGTATGAGTCAATATCAGGGTGAATGGAGAGGGTACTTATAGTGAGTGTGAGCAGGTTTAGTGAAAACAAAATCTACGGTCTCTTTTATCGGTTTACACCGTTAGACCACTATGGTCAGCCTGCTCGTTTGTCCTGGACAAGACAATCCTTTCAGAGGGCTTGATCATAGAGGATCTAACACAATAGACACCCGAAAGGGATAAAGATTTCCTTAGAGTATTTTCCAAACTAGTCCTCCCTTCGGTGGATTTTATTGGATCGAGACTCTGGGATCTAAAGACAGAAGGTTACACTCACGGGGTACATAAGGTGTGTATGTATCCAGACCGAAAAATGGTAACTAAAACCTATAGGAATAAGAGTTATTCTGGTATTAGGTTTTGGTCAAGAGTGTCTTGATCCAGAGGAGGAGTGTTTTTTATTACCCTTCGGTGCCATACATTCTAAACCTTTGGAGTATCATTGCAAATTATAAATGGCCTAAGAATCATTTGATAATTAGCTAAAACATGATTGGATTAGAGTTATGGCAAGAAACTCATACAAGTTTGTTTGTAAATTTTCAGCAAAAATGTCTAGCTCTATAACTTCCCTATTGGGTGTGGAAAAGTTAACCGAAGAGAATATGATGACATGGAAAAACAAAATCAACACTATTTTGGTAGTGGATGATCTGAAGTTTGTGCTAACTGAGGAGTGTCCTCAGGTGCAAGGCTCGAATGCGTCACGAAATGTTCGTGATGCATATGATCGATGGATCAAGGCCAATGATAAGGCCAAGGTCTACATCTTTGGCAAGTATATCCGACATATTAGCTAAGAAGCATGAGGGCATGATTACCGCCAAGGAAATCATGGATTACGTGCGGTATGTTTGGACAACGATCCACACAAGCCCGACATAATGCCCTAAAGTACATATTCAACTCGAGGATGCCAAAGGGTACATCTGTTCGGGATCATGTCCTGGATATGATGGTGCACTTTAATATCGCAGAGTCGAATTGTGCTTCCATCGATGAGTCGAGCAGTCGACTTCATTCGGAAACCCTTTAAGATAGTTTCCTACGGTTTAGAAGTAATCTTTGTTATGAACAAGCTTACTTTTAATCTTACCTCCTTACGAATCAACTCAAGACCTTTCGGTCTTTGATGAAAATTCGAGGATCGAAAGGTGAGGCAAATGTTGCGATGAGGAGTTATCACGAGGTTCGACCTGCAGGACAAAAATGATGGTTTCATCTTCTTCTAACCTGAGAGGTAAGAAGAAGAACATGAAGAAGGTTGGTAAAGGGAAACAAGTTGACAAAGTTGCCGCCCAGAAGGGCAAGAAAGTCAAAGACGTTAATGATAAAGGAAAGTGTTTCCACTGCAACGAAGACTGACATTGGAAACGAAACTGTCCGAAGTACATCGCAGAAAAGAAGGAGGGAGGTAAATATGATTTACTTTTCCTAGAAGCTTATTTAGTGGATAATGATAAAACAACTTAGATACTTGATTCAGACGTCACTAATCATGTTTGCTCTTCTTTTCAGGGAATTGATTCCTGGTAGCAGCTACAACAAGGTGAGATAACGCTCCGGGTTGGAAATGGAGAGGTCGTCTCAGTTGTAGCAGTAGGCACAATGAAGCTTTATTTTGGCAAGAAATATGTATTGTTAGACAATATATTAGTGATACAAGGGTTTACTAGAAACCTTATTTCCATTTCTTGCCTTATTGAACAATGTATTTCTGTTTCCTTTTCTATGAATAAAGTGTTTATTTTGAAGAAAGGTTTAGAAATATCTTCAGCTTCATTAGAAAATGGATTGTATGTTTTAAGGCCTAATTCAGTCAAAATTATTTTGAACACTGAATTATTTAAAACTGCAAACGCACAAACTTAGAAACGTAAAATTTATCCTAAAGAAAATACTTATCTTTGGCATCTAAGATTGAGTCACATTAATCTCAATAGGATTGAGAGATTGGTAAAGAACGAACTTCTAAACGAGTTAGAAGAAAATTCTTTGCCAGTATGTGAATCCTGCCTAGATGGCAAAATGACTAAAAGACCTTTTAGTGGAAAAGGTTATAGAGCCAAAGATCCTCTAGAATTTATACATTCAGACCTTTGTGGTCCGATGAATGTTAAAGCCAAGGGAGGATATGAATATTTCATCTATTTTATAGATGATTATTCCAGATATGGGCATATTTACCTAATGCACCACAATCCTCAAGCACTTGAAAAGTTCAAGGAATTCAAGACTGAGGTTGAAAATCAATTAGGTAAAAGAATTAAAAACGCTTGATCGGATCTTGGTGGAGAGTACATGGATTTAAAATTCCGAGAACTATATGATAGAACATGGAATTACATTCCAACTCTCGACTCCGAGCACACCACAAACAAAGCGGTGTATCGCGAAGGAGAAATAGATCCTTGTTGGACATGGTTCGATCAATGATGAGTTATGCTCATCTCCCTAGTTTCTTTTGGGGTTATGCAGTAGAGACTGCAGTATACATTTTGAATAGTGTGCCCTCCAAAAGTTTTTTTGAAACACCTTTTGAACTCTGGAAAGGACGTAAAGGTAGTTTATGTCACTTCAGAATATGGGGTTGTCCAGCACATGTGCTTGTGACAAATCCAAAGAAGTTGGATTCACGTTCAAAGTTGTGCCTATTCGTAGAATACCCAAAAGAAACAAGAGGTGGTTTATTCTATGATCCTAAGGAAGATAAGGTTTTTGTGTCGACAAATGCCACTTTCTTGGAGGAGGACCACATAAGGGACCACAAACCAAAAAGTAAGGTAGTGTTGAGTGAGTTAGACGGAACAATAGTAAAGGTTGCTAATAAGAACACTAGTACGTCAACAAGAGTTGATGATACTAGTTTGTCTAGTCAAGAGAGTCCATCTCAAGAGTTGAGTATGCCTCGACGTAGTGGGAGGGTTGTGATACAGCCTGACCGTTACATGGGTTTAGCTGAAACCCAAGTTGTTATACCAGATAACAACTGTGAGGATCCATTGACTTATAATCAAGCAATGGTTGACAAAGACAAGACAAATGGGTCATAGCCATGGACCAAGAAATGAAGTCGATGTACTTCAATTCTGTTTGGGATCTTGTAGATAAGCCTGATGGGGTAAAACCTATGGGTTGTAAGTGGATCTAAAAGAGAAAACGTGGTGTAGATGGGAAGGTGCAAACCTTTAAAGCTACACTAGTAGCAAAGGGTTATACCCAAGTTGAAAGGGTTGACTATGAGGAGACCTTTTCACCTGTTGCTATGGTAAAGTCTATTTGTATCCTTCTTGTCATTGCCGCATATTATGACTATGAGGTATGGCAAATGGATGTCAAGACAACCTTTTGAATGGTATTCTTGAGGAAACCATCTACATGGACCAACCCAAACGATTCATTAAACCAGGACAAGAGCAAAAGATTTGCAGGCTTAAAAGGTCGATTTATGGATTGAAACAAGCCTCTAGGTCCTGGAATATAAGATTTGATGAGACAATCAGATCTTATGGTTTTGACTAGAATAATGATGAACCTTGTGTCTACAAGAAAATCATCAATAGTTACGTCAACTTTCCTAATTCTCTCTGTGGATGATATTCTACTCATTGGGAATGATGTAGGTTATCTTATCGACATCAAGGAATGGCTAGCTACGCAGATTCCAAATGAAAGATTTGGATGATGCGCATGATTTGTTCTTGAGATCCGTTATTGTCCTGCATCGCAAGAATAAAACACTAGCCTTGTCTCAAGCATCATACATAGACAAAGTGTTGTCAAGGTTTAAGATGCAAGATTCCAAGAAGGGCTTGTTGCCTATTAGACATGAAATCCATTTGTCTAAGGAAGTTGTCCTAAGACACCTCAAGGAGTTGAGGATATGAGGCGGATTCCTTATGCATCGGTTGTTGGGAGCACGATGTACGCCATGTTGTGTACTAGGCCCGACATCTTTTGCGATTGGGATGGTCGGTGAGGTATCAATCAAATCCAGGACTCGAACACTGGACAACGGTTAAAACAATCCTTAAGTATCTTGGAGAACAAGGAACTACATGCTTGTGTATGGAGCTAAGGATTTGATCCTCACGAGGATACACAGGTTCGACTTTCAAACGATAAAGATTCTCGGAAATCTACATCGTGTCGGTTTTCACTCTTAACGGAGGAGTGTAGTATGACGAAGCGTCAAGAAAGGATGCATCGATTCTACCATGGAGGCCGAATATGTAGCAACCCTTGAAGCAGCTAAGGAGGCCGTTTGGTTAAGGAAATTCATGCTAAATTTGGAAGTTGTTCGAAATATGACTTTGCCCCATCACGCTGTATTGCGATACAGGTGGTGCGATGGCAAATTCGAGGGAACCCCTGGTCACAAGAGGGAAAGCACATAGAGCGAAAGTATCATCTCATCCGGAGATCGTGCATAGAGAGGCGTGATTGTCACGAAGATAGCCTCGAGCACAACATTGTTTGATCCTTTTACAAAGGCTCTCACGGCTAAAGTTTTTGAGAGTCACCTAGAAGGTCTAGGTTTACAAGTCTTCCCCAACTAGGGCAAGTGAGAGTATTTTGTACAAACGAGTTTAAATGCCCTTGTTTATTGTATTTACATTACTGTAATGTTTAATACTCCACAAGCTTTAGGTCAAGTGGGAGATTGTTGGGATTTATGCCCTAAACTTGTGTAATTTTGATCAATTAAATAAAGTGTGATTTGTTTTGATAAGATTACAGTCTTGCTTTTATAAATCCAATAAACTAAGCTCCAAGGTTATAACATTTATCATGAAATCAGTGTAGTGGACACTATTTGAGTTGCGTTCAAAATTATAACCTAAATAGTCTATGGTATAAGAATAAGGTTGGAAACCTCATTCTGGTAACACCATGAATGCATGCCACTTTGTAATTAGTACGAATGAGGTAATCCAACTCATTCATGTAGTTGACATGCGAGTGGGGGCATCCTGTATGAAGAGTTCATACAAGACTCGATCGCAAATTATTAGTCTAACCAGTATAACATCGTTAACAGGATGAGACTAGTAATTTATAGATGGTCATTAGTGACTCGACCTGAATCCTAAGCAAGTTAAGATCTCCTGCTTATAGGGGGTTTGTCCTTAGACTAGTATGGGTGAGAGTGGCCTGTAGCCAACTCAATAAGTCTACCTTCTAAGGGACAGAACCTCGTAGGTAGCTGGGAACTCAACTGTGCAAGATGAAATTCACTCATTCCTCTACTGAGGAATTAGATAGGTTGTTCCCTTAAGAATTGACTTCAGGTCTTGAACAACGGGGCCCAACCCTCTATGAGGGTATGAGTCTAAGGTAGGACCTTAGACTTGTTGTTCATTAGAGGATCAGTGGTACTAAAGGAGCAAAGAGGTAATCACGAGGTAAAAAGCAGTAATTTGACCCAACCTGTGATTACGAACAACATGTGAAGGGTCGACTCATGGGTAATGACTATATCAGTGGACACAATAATATCTATAGTGAGGAGAGTGTAGCTACAAATCTATAGTGGAGTGACTTGTAGTTAATGAATATTGATTAAATGGATCAAAGAGTTTGATAAGTTAATCTCACATCATTGGAGCTCATGATCCAGAGGTCCATTAGATCCCTCCGTTGGCTCAATATGATAATACTGATGGTATAAAGTTAGGAGTGAAATTGAAGTGTTCAATTTCATACATGAGAAGTTATATCAATTATATATGATATAATTGATATAATATATAGTTTTAATGTGAATTAGATTCATATATAAACTATGTACTAAAAAGAGAATAAAGAAGGGGTAGGGTGGTCATTTCCATCCCAATCCCCTATATATATGGTTGCATGAGATGCAGCTAGGTTAAGTGTTTTTCATAGAATTACAAACCTTTTCTTATTGTGTTGTTGGAAGAGTTCTAAAACACACATCTCTCACAAAAACCTCACCTCTCCTAAAGGGAACCCACATTCCTCCCTCACCTAGAGAACAACAGAGAAGATTCGGTGGTCGTGTCTTCATACGTTGGAGTTCCTGTTTCTGAGATCGTGATCGTGAGAGAGAGGAGCACTCGAAGAAAGGTTCTTCAAAGGTAATTTCCTTGTTGTTCATTCTATTATATATGCTTAATCTAGTGAATTATGTTCTCGAACAAATCGTTGTGTAAATCAAGAACGCGCGATTCACTGCATCGCTTCCATTCTATGAGGACTTCGATTCCTTCACACATATCTCCACAATGGAATGATATTGTCCACTTTGGGCATCAACCCTCATGGCTTTTCTTTTGGTTCCCCCAAAAGGCCTCATACCAATGGAGATAATTGTCCTTCCTTATATACCCATGATCAATCCCTTCCCTAGCCAATGTGGGACATTTGTTTGCACCCTAACAATCCTCTCCTCGAACAAATTACCACACTTGAGCCTCCCTTAGAGTCTCCCCTCGAACAAATCTGTCTACTCCAACGGATCACCACATTGTGGATGAACCCCAGAGTGGAAAAAAAGTGAGCCTCCCTTAGAGTCTCCCCTCGAACAAATCTGTCTACTCCAACGGATCACCACATTGTGGATGAACCCCAGAGTGGAAAAAAAGTGCTTGGAGCGACAAACAAGTAGTAAACTCTATCAAGCTGCCATGTAGAGGAGTCGATCTTTGTTCGAGGGGAGGATTAAAGAGCACTGTTTGGAATAACGACCCTCCATATATCTCCACATTAGTATGATATTGTTCAGTTTGGGAAAAAACCCTCATGGCTTTACTTTTGGTTTCACCCAAAAGGCCTCATACCAATGGAGATACTATCCCTCACTTATATACCCATGATCTTCCCCTTTTCTAGCCGATGTGGGACTTTGGTCACACTCCCAACAATCCTCCCCTCGAACAAAGTACCAACCGAGTCTCCCCTCAAATAGTTATCCATCCGTCTAGCTCTTATCCTGACCAACTCCTTTTACAGGGCAGGCGCCTGCAACACCTAGGCCAACTCCTTTTACCTGGAGCACACCGCCTATCCGATAGAGCTCTCTACCACGGATATCCACTATGACTACACCTTAAAGGTTTGGCTCCTTTGTTCGACATCCGAGGATTCTATCGATCACGACTCAGGGGCATGACTCTGATACCAACTGATACGACCAAAATAGTAAATTATAACCCACCAAGATCTCCTCTAAGACAATCAACCATAGTACTTCAATCCACCACAAATTATTCACCAAATAACCAAATAATTCTCAAGCAACAACCAGAAATGGACAACAATAAACCATAAACAAATGCAGAAATCTAAATGCAAGAAACACACGAATTATACATAGAAAGCCTCTTCGATGTGAAGAGTAAAAACCACGGGACTTGTGAGGAGTCCACCCTTGTCACCTTCTCTTATTATGATAAAATTGAGTGAAAAAGAACGCAAATAAGTCTTACAAACATTCACAACCCACCAATAGTTCCATACATAGGAGAACAATAAGGAGAGATGAAAGATGATAAATATCACCCAATTTTTGTAGGTTCTGTCCGACAGCAATATTCGATAAACCAAAGCTCAAAACGACGATCCAACCGTTCAAAATAAGTCCTTATGAGTTCACAAAAAGCTGACAAACTTTCAGAAAAATCCAACGGTTAAAACTCCGACAAAAGACAAATTTGTAAATAGTATCAGTGAAAAACCGAACTACACTAATCTCCCAACGTTTTTTGTATTCCTCCTTCCGTTTTTTTCTTTTCTTGTTAGGTTATATCCTCCTAAGAAACCCTAGGATTTCTAGATAAGCCTCCTCATTTAATCTCAAATGGGCTAAACATATAACCCAATATTTTGGGCCCACAAACATAAGAAAACCCATGTTTGTCTAACAAATGGGTTGGACACCCATAACAAGATGTTAGTGGGTTTCAACTCCTTGATACGCTATGTTTTGTACGTACACTGAGTAAAACATCAGTTTAATAGAAGCACCTAGATCACATAAAACCTTATGAAAATAAGAGTTACCAATAGTGGAAGGGATAATAAAACTCCCTAGATCTTTTAATTTTGTTGTCAATTTCTTATTCAGTGTGTTATTGAAGTCCTCCGTCATGTATCACGGTCTCTAGAGTCCCAAACTTTTTCGTTGGTCAAGATGTCCTTCATTAACTTTGTATAACTTGGGATAATTTCTAATACCTCAGCAAAAGGAATAGTTACATTCAAAATTTAGCAAATTCTTCATTCAAAATTTTCTCTCTAAAGAATTGAAGATTAAAAAAATCCGATTAAGGACAACTGGAGAATTTTACTTGTAGACCTTGCAACCTCTGATGTGTGTACAACTTCATCATACTAATCATTGAAACTTCTTACAGGTTCTTCCAAATGCTTCCTACTCCTTAAACTTATAGCTTTGCATTGCTCCCTTGGGTTGACCTCAATGTCACTTGAAACTTCTCATATTGCAGTGCATTCAAGGAAGAAGCCAACTGACTCATATGCATCTCTAAACTTATGATTGCACTTACCTGTCTCGAAATAATGGCTTCAATTTTTACACTAGTAGATTTGTCCCTTATTTGACTCAGTAATGAAACTTCCAATAAGATCCTCGAGAGAGGATTTCTTCCTTTCTCTGAATTGGATTGTAAACTTGATGAAGGTTGCAAAACATTTCTATTATTAGCCTAAGAAAACATTTCATGATACCTCAAACCTAGATGGTAATGAGTAGGAACTAAATTGTGCATATGATTTTTTCCTTGGTTGTATCGTCTGTCATTCACATAATTTACTTGTTCCATTGATGAATACTTGAAGTATTGCTCACTGGCCTCATAGGAACTAACCTAGATGCTCGACGATTTCTTTTACAAGTACGTTTAATCTTACGGTCGAAGGGAACTAAATTAGCTCCAACTCTGGGCATACAACACGTGATCTTGAACATAGATACACATAACAATTGTTCAGAGAAAAAACTAAGTCCACAAGAAAAATTAAAAGAGAGAATTTAGAGAACCAAACACAAAAACAACAAGAAGCTAAAATTGCATAATTTACCCTCTAAATTAAAATCAAACAATCACACCACAATATTAATTAAACTAAAAAATATGCCAATCTCCAATGACGACGTAAAAAACTTATTAGATATCGAGTTATCATGGTTTTCTTCAGATTAATTGTGATTACTCATCCCCTATTTTATTTAGGGAAACTAAACTTGGATTGATACAAGAGTAGAACTAAAGTAAACATTTATATGTTTTGGAGTCCATTTAGGGAAACATTGATTGCAACACTTTCATAAAGCATTTTTTTCCCCTACCTCTTCTGATTCGCTGGAACATATTTTAAATAGACCCTTCCATTTCAATTTGAGGATATCTAGGGTTCCATCCCCATGATCACTACCTCCATCCACCATTAATTCATCTTCATCTTCAACCTCTAGAAGCTCACGAGATATTTTATCTTCTTCAACTTTTGTCTGTGATGTGGAACTGACAGCCCACCATTGATAAGCTTGAGGAGAAGTAGTTATTGTCGAGAAGAAGTTGACGCACCCAACTTATTGATGCTGCAACACAATCCACTGCCTAGTTCATTCTTTCCTCTATATCTTTCATCCGCCTTAGTATTTTTACAACTTTAATTTATTTCTATCATCATGTTTTCATTTGTGGTTTTAGTTTCTCTATTTTCAAGCATGAGTTAGTTCTTCTTGTAAGTCTTGCTTAAAAGCCTATGTTGTAATCTCTCCTTTTTTTTAACTGAAATTTCTATCAAACTAGAATTTTTCTACTTGAGAGTTCTTTTGTTGAAATTTCTGTTATCCACCAAATCAACCGATGTAGAGTAATAGTATGTTTGTGGCACAGGAAGGGTCGAGGCATGTTGAAATACTCATGTAGAGCAAGAGTGAACATAGTTTGCTAGATTGTTAATAGTGTGAAATGAAGCTTATCGAAGGCTCTATTAAAGTTAAGTTTATAAGATTTACAATGATTAGTGGTCGAAGTTTGGGATCAAAGTTCTTAATTTTAATTAAGTACCATAGTTATTTCTACTCAATTTTATTGAGAGAAACATAACTTTGAATTTTGATTTTGAAAAAAAAATAAAAGGTGATAACACACAAAATGTGTTATTCTTAGGCTTATGTTTTGCTAGTTTTTATGATAATTTCAGGGCTTTCATGTGTCTAAATCATTGAATTTTAGGTCAAGAGCATTAACAGATCAAATGGAGGCATATTAAGGTATTCGGGTTCAAATCGAGGCTATCAAAGCGCATAAATTGAAGCAAGTTGATCAAAAGGACCAAACCAAGCTTTCGGACCCGAGGGCATGGCGTTGAGACGCTGCTGAGAGCGTTGCAATGCCATGCCGTGAAGAACTCAAAGCAGAAATCCCGTGGTGACGATATTGCAACGTTGCTTTGTAGCGTCCCAACGCCGGTTCTATATGAAGGCACACGTGTTTATGTGCAGCGTTGCAACGCCACGAGTATTTCCCTTTTTATTTTAGCGCCTAGAGCACGGCGTTGCAACACTGTCCCTAGGGTTGCAACGTCGTGCAGATTATGCTTATAAATACAATATGATGTCCAACTTGTAAAGGGAGCCGAATTGTATAGAATTTTAGACCTATTTTCGACCCATACACTCTAAAAGGAGCATAAGACTATTCTTTGAGGGCCAAGCACGAGAGTGGAGGCTCGAGATCGGGAGCTCGGACACGAGGACCGACATCGACACTGACAAGTTTTCCTCTCTTTCTCTTTAGTTTGTTGTTTGGTTTATGAACTCTAGTATGACATTAGTTACTGCTTTGTGTAGTGATTATGAGTAGCTATTGTCATAGTTAGGGATTGATATAGCTCGTTTATGAACTTATTTTAGTATCTTGTGTTGAACTTTGTTTGTGCTGCTTTATTTTTTGTAATTCATACTTAATGCTTGCTTTTCTTTGGCCAAGTTAGCATGTTTTTATTGGTTTAAGTTGATTTCGAGAGAATATACTTAGATTTGATTAAAATTGCTAAAACCTTAGTAAATCCGTACTCGAGACTGACGGGTTCTCTAGGAAACATTTTTAAGGAGTTCCTTAATGCCTTTCATGCTTTTAAAATTCATAAGGAGACTTTAGCATTTATCGTATGCATGAGAATCATTAGAGCTCGAGAGAGTCTTTTGAATGTCTTCAACTTCTTGTTTATAATCTCACAACCATAGTCAATTGCATGTGCTAAAATAAGGAATTTACTAGTGAAATCAATTCTTCTAACAATTCTATCATATTCGTGTCTCCACTTGTATATTTATTTTCTTTCTTTATTTTCACTCTTTTATCAAATTTCTGTTCATTTATCAAATTTCTGTTCATTTAGATAAAATTAAGGATTAGTATCTTGGTAGTTAATCAATCTAGAAAACCATTCATGAGAACGATACTTGAAACTCTAAATCATTATATTAAAACTTGACCTGTACACTTGCGGTATTGCAATATATTTTTATGCAACAAGTTTTTGGCGTCGTTGCTGGGGAATGACAATTATTTAGATTGATTAATATTAGGAGAAAATTCAGGATTTTAGACTAAAGTTTTTTTTCTCCCTTTTGTGTTTTTTCTTTATTTGTAATTATTTCTTCCTTTGGTTTGTTTTTCCTTATTTGTTTTGATTCCTTTTTTTGTAATTATTTGTGTTTTCCTTATTTTCTTTCTTGTTTCAGTTCTTTTTATTTTTGTATCTAATTTTTTTTATTTTCTTGTCTCAAGGTTTATGCGCAAGGAGAAAGTTGCAGACCTTCAACCTTTTGATCTTGAAATTGAAAGGAACTGCAAAAGACTTCTGAGGGAGAACAAAGCTGAAATCCTTCCAATGGCATACCAAGAGATAACCAACAACCCTAAATCCATTAGGTAGTATTTCCAACTTTGAATCACAAAAAGACTTCGAGGAGAACAAAGCTTAAATCCTTCCAATGGCAGGATGGAATAGTCCACGCCCTATTAATGCTAATAATTTTTAATTCAAAACAGAGTTGATTCAGATGGTTAGGGAGAATGCCTTTAGGGGGCTAGCCACAGAGGAACCTAACTCTCATTTGAGAAATTTCCTGGAAATTTGTGGTACAATAAAACTTAATGGTATCCTGTGGATGCTATTCGTTTATGTCTTTTCCTTTTTCTTTGCGAGATGAGCCAAAGAATGGTTGAGGTCCCTCCCACAAGGATGTATTACTTCTTGGGCGGACTTGGCGCAAGCCTTCATGACCAAATTCTTCCCACCAATTAAAGGTCAGCAAAGATAAGGACCGAGATTAGGACTTTCTTGACGGACATGAAGGAGATCAATTGTTCGAGGCCTTGGAGCGTTACAAAGACAAAGTGAGGAGGTGCCCACAACATGGGTATCCAGATAGACTCCAAGTTCAATTATTCTATAATGGACTTGCGGTCGACTAGGACCATTCTAGATGCTACTACTAGAGGGGCGTTCATGGCAAAGATCAGATTAGAATCTTGAGCCCTCCTAATGGAGGTGTCAATCGCCGATTACGATTGCCCACAAAAGGCGAAAAACCTAGACCAATAGCTGGTCTTTACCAACTGGATGAGGTAACCACTCTCAAATCTCAAACGACATCTCTTACTCATGCTTTAAATAAACTTGCTGGTACACCACATTCCATGGCTACTTCTCAGTGCTCCAAACCCCATGGAGAATTCAACATGGAGCAAGTGCATTATCTGAATAACAGGAGCAAGAACCAGGGGGAAATAAATTCCATAATAACTTACCAACACATTACCACCCAGGTTTGAGTTCTCATGATAATTTTTCCTATGCTAACAATAAGAATGTGTTGAAACCTCCTTCAGGTTATGCTTCTAATTCTTACCAATCTGAGAGGAAGGCATCTCGCGAGGAAACGGCAAGCTCCTTCATAACGAAATCCTGGAATAGGTCAAACCAGTTGGAAAATGCACTCACCGGTCTGAATAGTGTAGTCAGCAGTCAAGGAGCTGCCATCAAGAACATGGAGACTCAAATCAGTCAAATGGGTACAACAATCCATACCCTTCAGAAAGGTAAATTACCTAGGGACACTGAGGTGGACCCAGGGGAAACAAGTAAGGCTGTTCATTTGAAATGAGAAATTGAGTTATTTAACTCTTAATCTCCTGAAGTTTTCTTGAGTGTTTCTATAGAATAGGTGGGTGAAGAAAGGATTAAGGAGCTGCAGTAAATGAGGAAACCACCTTGAGCAAAAAAATAAAAAAATCAGTCTAGCTAAAGACATTAAAAAAAACGCTTCTCGGGAGGCAACCCAAGCTTCTACTTTTTAGTTATTTATGTTTTGCTTTTAGTAGTTTGTTTTGTTTGTTTGTTTTAGTTTCAAGTGTGCTTTGTTTTGGTTTGCAGGTTATTATTGATTTTGTTCCTTCGATCCATGCTCCCGTTTTGTAGTACTTTATCTCTCGTGACTTGGTCGTCAAAAGAATCAAAAGAAAAATGAAGATCTCTATTAGTCAGGACAATATTGTTCACTCTTACCCTTCTTACTTTCTTTGAGCGTATTTTGGAAACATTGGGGACAATGTTTAGTTTAAGTTTGGGAGTGGGATGTGCTGTTTTTTTGTTTTTAGCAGTCTTGAGTATGTGTTGAATTGCTAATTAGACTTATGCATAAGTATGAATAAGATGACCTAAGATGTGATTTAATTAAAATTTTTGTGATTATGCTGAAACTTGAGAGCATGATATGAATGTGAGCTAATTTAAAATTTTTCTTGAGTTTTTTTCCTGCAATATTATGCACATAGCCTGTGTTCCTATAGTTTTGAATGCTTAGAACAAAGTTATTAGGTTTAGAAGTTTGATGTAACCTCGATAGGTATAAGGACCGATTTGAGAGTTAAAGCGCAGAGGATAGGGTGAATGACACTATGAAGTGCATGATCTGTAAATTATGTGCATTATATAAAAGAGTTTGTCGTTGTATTTTTGTTGTTTTGTTTGCTGTGAAAAAACAATGGTGAGGACAAAAAAAGCTACCTTCATTGTGATCAGTTAGGCCACTTATTGAGCGAGTGTTCTAGGTAAGGGTCCCTACAGTGGATGTGTGAAAGTTAGTGTCTTTGAACAAAAAAAAGAAGAAAATAGAACAATTGATATAAAAAAAAAGTGATTGACTACTGAGTAAAGTTTTTTATTTATTGAATGTGGGAGACTCAATGATTAGAAATTATGACCATGTAGGGGTAAGTTGAATGGAGACCCTAATAAAGTTGTTCGGGCTTAATAAAGATGAAAGGAACGAAGGCTAATCACACACACATGTAGGGACACTTAGGAAAAGTTTTAAATTTCTTGTTGAAGTATCATGCTTGAGTGTTTGTTGTGATTGCTGAAATTTCCTTTTAATTCTCTAAGGCTTGAGTCTGATGTATGCATAAGAAAGAACATCTTATGGTTTAGTTATGTTTTTGCTCGGAACTAGCAAAAGTTTAAGTTTGGGGGTGTTTGATAGCACACAAAATGTGTTATTCTTAGGCTTATCTTTTGCAAGCTTTTATGATAATTTCAGGGATTTCACGTGTCTAAATCATTAAATTTCAGGTTAAGAGCATTAACAGATCAAATAGAGACATATTGGAGTATTCGGGTTCAAATTGAGGCTATTAGAGCGCATAAATTGAAGCAAGTTGACAAAAAGGACCAAACCAAGCTTTTGGACTCAAAGGCATGGCGTTGAGACACTGCTGAGAGCGTTGGAACGCCATGCCGTGAAGATCTCAAAGCAGAAATCCCGTGGTGACGGCGTTACAATGCTTTGCGGTGTTGCAAAGCCGGTTTGATTATGAAGGCACACATTTTTTGGTACAGCCTTGCAACGCTATTTCCAACGTTGCAACGCTGCAAGTATTTACTTTTTTAATTTAGCGCGTAGGGCACGACGTTGCTATTGGGGTTTATGCTCTAAACAAGTGTAGTTTTGAAATAATGATATTTCAAATAAATAAAGATGTTATTTATTATATTCTCTTTACAAAACCTAAATCCAATAAACTAAGTTCCAAGGTTATAATGTTCGATCTTGAACAATTGTGTATCTTCACGTGTCCCGTCCTCGAGAACATATAGGCATATTGCAACGCCGCCCACGCATCAAGTCTCCGTCCCTTGCGCCCGAGCGTTACAACGATGAACATCGTTGCAACGCCATTGACTGCACAACCTCATGGAGCTACTATTTTTCGCCTAATTCCGCTCCGTTTCTTCATAGCAACACTTTGCCACGATCGACACGGACTTACAGACTCGATTTACAATACATTTTTCCCAAAACAATGGGTCCTTACATTGAACATTTCAATTGAATTGTAAATCTAAATGTCAAATCATGTAAACATCCATTTTTGCAAAACCACATGCAATTTCTGTAAATTGAATGCTATACCCATTTAATTTTGAGAAATTTCTAACACAATTAAGAGCACGACTAGGTTCTAATACCGATTGAAGGGAATTGAATCCGTGTGGAAGCGATTGATCGCATTTGCTCTCAATTGTGTGACGTAGAAACACTCAAAACCAGAAAATCTAAGATAAGCATACAAATTGAAAGCATAAATGAGTTAGATGAATACCTTTGAAAATCGATTCTTCAAGTGGTTCCTCGTCGTCTACGAGTTCCTTTTCTCTACGAACGAATCCTGGAACACCGCCAAAACACCTTCTTGATTGTTCTCTAGGAGAGGGAGAGAGGTGAGATCTCCTTTGGATTAGGGATGTTTTGAGAGAGAACTTGAGAGAACTCTTGTGTTTGCCTTAGATGCAAAACTACACAAATAGATCAAGTGTCTAAAAAATGCATCCAAAAAGATGCTTTTATAGGCAATGTGGGTGGAGACAAATTCTCCACCCATTTTGCCACTAACTTCACATATTATGCATAAATGCAGAATATAAGGTGTCAAACACCTTATTATATGAATCATATTCACATAATGTGGAGAAATTGGATTTAATTAAATCCAATTTTATCTCTCCAAAATTCTACCATTAGTTATGTCTCAATTCCATAATTAGACACAATTAAGTTCAATATAAATCATATTCACATTGAACTATATATTATATTAATCATATCACATATAATTGATGTAATCCCTAAATTTGAATTTGAACATTTAAAATTTATTTCAAAACTTTATACCCTCTATTAATTCCATGTTTAGCAACCGAGGGACCTAATGGACCTACAGATCGTGAGCTCCAACGATACGAGATTGACTAATCAAACTCATTGATCCCGTCAATCAACATTCGTTAACTACGAGTCACTCCACTAAAAACTCGTAGCTACACTCTCCTCACTGTAGGACAAGTTGTGTCCACTGATTTAACCAATGCTCGTGAATCAAACCTTAACAGGTCGTTCATAGTCACAGTTGGGTCAAATTACCGTTTTTACCCTGTGAGTACTTTTTGCACCTTAAGCACCACTGATCCTCTAATGAACAACAAGTTTATGGTCTGACCATAAACATTATCCGTCTTGGGCCAACAAGAGGAAGGGGCCCCGTTGTTCAAGACACGGATTCGACTCTTAAGGAACAACCTATCTAGTTACCCAAGAACGGAATGAGTAAATTCCTTCTTGCGGTTGAGTCCCCAACACCCTACAAGGTTTCATCCCTGAGAAGGTAGACATATTGAGTCGACAACTCTGGCCACTCTCACCCGTACTAGTCAAAGGACAATCCCCATCAGACAGGAGTTCGCAAGTCATCAGGATTTAGGTTGAATCACTATTAGTCATCGTTTGAATTATTAGCCCTAACCTATCAGCGGTGTTCTTTGGATTAGTCTAACAATTCTTGGTCGATCTTGTACAAAATCTTTGCACAGGATGCCCCCACTCGCATGTCAACTACATGAAGGAGTGGATTTCCTCGTTTGTATCAAATACAAAGTGGGTCGCATCCATAGTGTTAACATGATGAGGTTCCCAACCTAATCCATCTACTATAGACCATTTGTGTCACAAATTAGAATGTGACCCTGGAGCTTAGTTTATTGGATTTAAGTTTGTAATTGCGAGAATACAAGTTTGAAGGAAAAATAACAATTTTATTTATTTTCTTAAATAATTACAAATACACGAGTTTAGAGCATAAATCCCAACAAACTCCCACTTGTCCTAAACCTAGTGGAGTACATAGAACATTACAATAATGCAAATACAATAAACTAGGGCATTGAATACCCTTTGATACAATACTCCCACTTGCCCTAGTAAAGTTCTAATGTGTAAACCTGGAGTTTCTAGTGTTGGGATTTATGCCCTAAACAAGTGTAGTTTTATTTCAAATAAGATGTTATTTATTATATTCTCGCATATAAATCTAAATCCAATAAACTAAGTTCCAAGGTTATAA
This sequence comes from Trichosanthes cucumerina, assembly GCA_036507285.1. Lineage (NCBI taxonomy): Eukaryota > Viridiplantae > Streptophyta > Magnoliopsida > Cucurbitales > Cucurbitaceae > Trichosanthes > Trichosanthes cucumerina. Next base: position 167,496 of record JAYKKG010000030.1, on the reverse strand, counting down.
TAATAGAACTTGAACATTTGTGTAGTAGACATATAAATCTAAATCCAATAAACTAAGTTCCAAGTTCCAAGGTTCGTGGTTCGTTGTGTTACTGTTTTTCTTAAAATTGAAAGTATCATACACAATTTCAAGGCTAAGCATGCTTTGGAGAAGAAAATTTACAACAAGTATAGAAGTACCTACCTCTTGAAGAACATTTCTTCACGTTTTCCTTCTTCGGTCACGATCTCAACGGTTTCTCCACAAACAAACCACTTAACCGGATCTCGAATAAAGTGACACCTCCACTTAATCTTCTCGGTTGTTCTCTGGAGGATGAAGGAGAGTATGTGGGACTCCCTTTGGCTTGGATTTTGGAGAAATTTAGAGAGGATTCTCTAGAGAGAATTTTGAGAGAGTGAGATACCTTTTGGAGTGAAATTAAAAAAAATGGAAATGTTAGTCTTCCAAGTGCTTCTCCCAAAGACGTATTAATAATGGTATGTGGTGGAGGTAAGATTTCCACTAATTTACAATTTTACCACAACTATATAATATGAAAATCATATTTGCATATCATATAATATACGGTATCACATACCTTATGATACAAATCTTATTTGCATAATTGTGGAATTAAAATTGAATCACATTCAATTTAATTTCTCTCAAATGAATTTCTCCAATTGAGCCTTAATTAAATAATTAGGCTATACTATAATTCATTATGAATCTCGTTCACATTAAACTATATATTACGTCAATCATATCTCATATAAATGACATAAATACCCTTTTCATGAATTTGAACACTTCAAATACACTCTAAACTGTATACCCTTATTAAGTCCAAATTGAGCCAACCGAGGGACCTAATAGACCTACAGATCATGAGCTCCAATGATCCGAGATTAATCGATCAAACACTTTGACCCGATTATTCAACATTCATTAACTACAACGAGACTCCACTATAGCCCCGTAGGTGCACTCTCCCACTATAGGACAAGTTATGTCCATTGATATAACCAATGCCCGTGAGTCGACCCTTCACAGGTTGTTCGTAGTCACAGTTGAGTCAAATTACCATTTTACCCTTGTGTCTACCTCTTGCTTCTTAAGTCTCACTGCTTCTCTAATGAACAACTTTTTGTATGGTCCAACCATAAACAACATCCCTCTTGGGCCAATGAGAGGGTTGGGCACCGTTGTTCAAGCCTTAGAGATAACACTCAAGGGAACAACCCCTCTTGTGTCCCTTGCTCGGGAACAAGTGAATTCCATGTTGCATAGTCAAGTTTCAAGCTCCTCGTTCTTACACTTTGAGAAGGTAGGCATATTGAGCGAGCAACACAAGCCACCCTCACTCATAATAGTCAAAAGACGACTCCCACACATGTGAGAGTCCGTAACACGCTCGTGATTAAGGACGAGTCATTTATGGTCATCTACGAATTTATTAGTCCGATCATCATTAATGATGTTACAACATGATGGGTTTAATAATTCACGGTCCTGGTCTTGTACAATCTCATTGCATAGGATGCCCCCACTTGCATGTCAACCACATGAACGAGCTAGATCACCTCGTTTGTATCTAATACAAAGTGAGTCACATCCATAGTGTTGCCAAGATGAGGTTCCCAACCTTATCCATATATCAGATCGTTCGTGTCAATAACTCGAACGTGATCCTCTCGTGTGTCAACTTTACACACCGTTCAAGTTCTCATAAATATGAGCACAAGATTAGTTTATTCGATTAAGTTTATAAAATGCGAGATACAAAGTTTGAATAATAAATAACCTTTCTTCATTAATTCATGAACTATTACAAACGACGTGAGATTAGGGCATACACCCAAACAAACTCCCACTTGAACTAAGCTAGTGGAGTACAAAATGATAGGATCGAATCAGAGCTGTAGCGGAAGCGATTTAAATCGCGTGTTCTTGTAATGTGTTACATAGATCTAATTAGAAACATATATTTAAAGCGATTATGCATGCTTATTAAGATTCTACAGCCAGAAATTTGCCTTTGTAGACAAAAACCAACACGGCTCCTTTACTCCTCTCGTTCTCACAATCTCAACAATCACGTGTTCTCAGTAAACTACGAACAAGTTTTTGACACGCCCACTAGATCTTCTCCGTTATATCTCTAGGAGAGGGAAAGTGGTGGAACCTCTTTTGGTGTTAGGAAGATTTTGAGAGAAAGAGAGTGTTTTGGAACTTTTCCATCACACAAAAGAGAGCACTTTTTGGGGTTTTCACCAATGCTTTGGAATGCTTATAAAATGTGAATCTCATGCACATATTTATAGGGGAACAGGATGGAAATGACCATCCTACCCCTATAGTGCTCTTATAGTATATTTCTCATTTAATATATAAATTGAACTATATACTATTTCAATTATATCATATATAATTGATATATCTCCTTATATATGAAATTGAACACTTTAATTTCACTCCAATCTATAAACCCTCAATATTTCCATGTTGAGCAAACAAAGGGATCTAATGGATCTACAAATCCTGAGCTCAATGATACGAGATTAATTGATAAAACTCTTTGTTCTAATTAACCAACATTCATTAACTACGAGTCACTCCACTATAGACTCGTAGTTACACTCTCCTCACTGAAGACTGTATTGTATCCACTGATATAATCAATACCCGTGAGTTGACCCTTCACAGGTTGTTCGTAATCACAGCTGGGTCAAATTACTGTTTTACCCCAATGATTACATCTTGATCCTTATGCTCCATTGATCCTCTAATGAACAACCAGTCTATGGTCCTACCTAAAATTAATTCTTCTTAGGCCTAGTAAGAGCGGGGTCCTGTTGTTCAAGACCTGGATTCAGTTCTTAAGAAAATAACTTATATGATTCCCTAATTTAGGAATGAGTGAATTCCATCTTGCAGAGTTAAGTTCCCAACTACCAATAAAGTTGTGTCCCTGAGAAGGTAGGCTTATTGAGTCGACTACAGGCCACTCTCACCCATACTAGTGTAAGGACAAACTCCATAAGTAGGAGTCCGTAGCTTACTCAGGATTCAGGGCAAGTCAGTAATGATCATCTATAAATTATTAGACCTATCTTGTTAACGATTATTCTACGCTAGTAGGTTAATATTTTGCAGTCCGATCTTGTATAATCTCATTATACAGGATGCCCCCATTCACATGTCAACCACATGAACGAGTTGGATTACCTCATTTGTACTAAATACAAAGCGGGTCACATCCATGGTGTTACCAGTATTAGGTTCCCAACCTTATGCATATACCATAGACCTTTTAGGTTATACTTGAACAACTGAATCCAACTTGTGTCCACTACACAATTGTTCAAGATCAATCATTATAACCTTGGAACTTAGTTTATTGGATTTAGGTTTATGTGCAAGAATATAATAATTAACATCTTTATTTATTTGAAATATGATTATTACAAAACTACACTTGTTTAGGGCATAAACCCCAACAATCTCCCATTTGACCTAAAGCTAGTGGAGTACATAATGAACATTACTGTAATTTAAATACAATAAACTAGGGCAATGAATACCCTTTGTAAAACATACTCCCACTTGCCCTAGTTAGGGTAAGATACGTAGTCCTACACCTTCTAGGTGACTCTCAAACACTTTAGGCGAGAGAGCCTTTGTAAATGGGTCAGCAGTATTGTGCTCCGAAGCTATCTTCGTGATATTTACGTCTCCTCGATGCACTATCTCCATGATTAGGTGATAATTTCGCTCAATGTGTTTTCCCCTCTTGTGACTTCGGGCTTCTCTTGAATTTGCCACACCACCACTATTATCACAATAAAGTGTGATTGGCAAACTCATTTGGAACAACTTCAAAATCAATCATGTATTTCCTTAGCCATACGGCTTGTTTAGCTGCTTCACAAGCTGCTACATATTCGGCTTCCATAGTTGAATATGTGATGCATCCTTGCTTGATGCTTCGCCAAACGACAACCCCTCCGTTAAGAGTGAAAACTGACCCTGACGTAGATTTCCTAGAATCTTTGTCAGTTTGGAAGTCAGAATCTGAGTATCCTGTAAGGATCAAATCCTTAGCTCCATACACAAGCATATAGTCCCTCGTTCTCCGAAGATACTTGAGGATTGTCTTAACCGCTGTCCAATGTTCTGGTCTTGGGATGGATTGATATCTACTGACCCTTCCTACTACAAAGCATATGTCTGGCCTAGTACACAACATAGCGTACATAAGGTTTTCCACAACTGATGCATAAGGAATTCGTCTCATGTCCTCAACATCTTGAGGTGTCTTAGGACACTGTTCCTTAGACAGATGAACTCCATGCCTGAAAGGTGATAGACCTTTCTTGGAGTCTTGCATCTTAAATCTTGATAACCCTTTGTCCATATAAGATGTTTGAGAAAGTGCTAGAGTTTTGTTCTTGCGATTCTAGACAATCTGGATTCCAAGAACAAACTGCTCCTCTCCCAAATCCTTGATTTGGAATTGCGAAACTAGTCATTTCTTAATGTCAGTTAGATGACCTACATCATTCCCAATGAGTAGGATATCATCCACATATAAGACTAGGAAAGCGACATAACTATTGATGATTTTCTTGTAGACACAAGTTTCATCATCATTTTGATCAAAGTCATAAGATTTAACTGCCTCATCAAATCTTATGTTCCAGGACCTAGAAGTTTGTTTCAGTCTATAGATAGACCTTTTAAGCTTGCAAACATTTTGCTCTAGTCCTTGTTGTATGAACCCTTTGTGTTGGTTGATGTAGATGTTTTCGCAAAGATTGTCATTCAAGAATGTTGTCTTGACATCCATCTGCCATACTTCATAGTCATAATATGCGGTAATGGCAAGTAGGATACGGATAGACTTTACCATAGCAACAGGTGAAAAAGTTTCCTCATAGTCCACCCCTTCTACCTGGGTATAACCCTTTGCTACTAGTCTAGCCTTGAAGGTTTGCACATTTCCATCTACACAACATTTTCTCTTGTAGATCCACATACAACCTATAGGTTTTACCCCATCAGGTTTATCTACAAGATCTCAAACAAAATTGAAGTGCACAAGGTGAAGGGAATTGGAATTTCCTGCAGCGGAAGACGTTGTGAAACATCGTTGTTTTGTTGGGTAATTTGTATCTTAAAATTGAACTAATCTAATTAATTCTAGGCTAAACATGTATTTTACAAGAAGAAACAGAGAGTTAATGTACACTAACCTCTAGAAGAACCTTTCATCACAGTTTTCCCCTTCGGTCACGAAAAACATCATACCAACAACCTCTACTATCACGAACCTCGAACCGAATAGTTTGAACACCTCCAAAAGTGTTACTCAACTATTCTCGGTAGGTTGAGGGAGAGTATGTGGGACTCCCTTTGATTTTGGGTGAGGAGAAGAGTAGAGAGAAACTTGAGAGAGTTTGAGAGAAGGTGTGAGCTCTTTGGAATGAAAATAAAAAAAATGAGACAAATCATACCAAAAAGCCTCTTGCAAAACCTTTAAATAATGGTGAGAGGTGGAGTTCAAATCTCAACCAATTTACCATTTTACCATTTTACCACAACATTATTCTACAAATCTCATTTGTATAAATGTAGAATTTTAAATTGAATCACATTCAATCTAATTTCTCTCAATTAAATGTTTCCAATTAGCACTAATTGATCAATTAGACTCACCTATAGTTTATTATGAATCTCATTAACATAAAACTATATATTATGTTAACTATATCACATATAAATGACATAAATACCCAATTAATGAATTTGAACACTTCAAATCCTCACCAAACTGAAAACGCTCAATTTGTCCAGTTTGAGCCAACCGAGTGACCTAATGGACCTACAGATGATGAGCTCCAATGATTCGAGATTAACCTGTCAAACTCTTTGATCCGGTTATTCAACATCATTAGCTACGGTAACACTCCACTAAATCCCGTAGTTGCACTCCCATCACTGTGTGACAGGATGTGTCCATCGATATTGTTGGGATGTATGTCCTAATCACGTATATGTTTGTAATATTCATTATTGAAATAAATAAGAGCTATTTTTCACAACTTTGTGTCTCACATATTTACAAACTTTATCCAATAGACTAAGCTCCAAGGTCATTGAATTATGAGAGAACTAGAACTTGAACGGTGTGTAGTGGACACACACAGATGATCACGTTCGAGTTTATGGCCCAAACGGTCAACAGTATACGGATAGGGTTGGAGACTTAATCCTGGATACGCTGTGGATGCAACCCGCTTTGTATTAGATACAAACGAGGTGATCCAACTCGTTCATGTGGTTTACATGCGAGTGGGTGCATCCTGTGCAATGAGATTTTACAAGACCGAACCGTGAATTATTACACCTATTGATGTAACACCGTTAATAATAGGACTAATAACTTCGTAGATGACCAATAGTGACTCGACCTTAATCCTGAGCTTGTTACGGACTCCTATCTGCGAAGGTATGTCCTTTTACTAGTACGGGTGAGGGTTGTCACAGCTACTCGCCCAATATGCCTATCTTCTCAAGGACAGGACAACATGGGGAGCTGGGAATTTGACTACGCGAGATGGAATTCACTCGTCTCGACATAGGGAAACTAAAGGAGTTGTTCCCTTAAGTGCTGTCTCTAGGGCTTGGACAACGGGCACCCACCCTCTCACTGGCCCGAGAGGGGTGTTGTTTATGGTTGGACCATACAACGTTATTGTTCATTAGAGGAGAGCAAAGAGACTTAAGGAGCAAGAGGTAGACAAAGGGGTAAAACGGTAATTTGACCCAGAAGTTTCTACGAACAACTTATGAAGGGTCGACTCACGGGCATTGGTTATATCAATGGACATAACTTGTCCTACAATGATGGGAGTGCAACTACGGGCTTTAGTGGAGTGTTACCGTAGCTAATGAACGTTGAATAACCGGGCCAAAGAGTTTGACAAGTTAATCTAAGATCATTGGAGCTCATCATCCGCAGTCCATTAGGTCCCCTCGGTTGGCTCAAACCGGATAAATTGAGGGTTTAAAGTTTGGTGTGGATTTGAAGTCTTCAAATTCATGAAAAGGGTATTTATGTCATTTATATGAGATATGGTTGACATAATATATAGTTTAATCTGAATGAGATTCATAATAAACTATAGTTTAGCCTAATTGACTAATTAGTGCTAATTTAGAGAAATTGAGTTGAGAGAAATTAAATTGAATGTGATTCAATTTAAAATCCACTATTATACAAATGTGATTTGTATAATAAGGTATGAGATATCTTATTATATGTGTTATGCAAATATGATTTGCATAACCTAATGTTGTGTTAAAATGTTAAATAGGTGGAGATTTCAACTCCACCTATCACCATTATTTAAGGCCTTTGTAAGATGATTTTGCCATTTTTTGGGATCTCACCCACAAGAGCTCTCTCATTCTCTCAATATCTCTCAATTTTCTCTCTACCCCAAACCAAAGGGAGTCCCACCACTCTCCCTCAACCGATCTAGAAAAATTGAGAAGATCAATTGGAAGTGTCCAATTTGTTCTGGTTCGTGTGATCGTTAGAACGAAAGAGATCGAGATCGGAGAAGGGTTCGCGAAGAAGAGTTCTTCAACAAGTAAGTGTTACTTTTAACTTTCTGTTTTTTCTTCTCTACAAAGCATGTTTAGCCTAGGATTTATGTGATAAATTTTATTTTAAGAAACATTTTTTCACAACGAACACCACGACGGTTCAAAGTCGTTTTTGTTGCGAGAGTTTCATTCCCTTCAATTGGTATCAGAGCCAATCGTTGGCTTTTCATTGTGCAAACTGTTTTTTCTTAAAATTAGGCGGGGTTGCCTTAATTTCATGAGATGAATTATGGTTTTGCACATTGGATGTTTCGATTTTGGCACTTAATTAGATTTACTTTTCTGTAGATGAAGTCAATGTAAAGACCTAGTTTTTTTGGGCACTTTAGAAAGTAAACCGAGTATGTAAGTCTGTGTCGTTTGTGGCAAGAGTTGCTGTGAAGAAATCAGAGCGGGATCAGACGAAAAACAATGAAGAACAACAAATGAGTTTGTTGTTCTGTCGACGGCGTTGACACGCTGTTCTTCGGCAACTCATAGTTGTCCGTGCGGATCGAGGTTGGCTGATGAGCAGCGTTGCAATGTTGAGGAATTGGGCGCTCCAGGAACAACGCTAGACGCTGTAGCGTTGCAACGTTGCGAGTGTAGTGGGCAGTGGGCAGTGCTCGCGAGAAAAACACGTGGTAATGGTGAATTAAGACGTGGAGGTTGCGGTTTCGAGCCCCAGAAGCAACCCTTTTTATTTTAATTATGTATTTATTTGTAAAATGTATTTAATTTATGACTTTATTAATTAATATTAATATAAATGTTATATAAATGTTAATTAATGTAATTAAAGTCTCTAGGGTGCCAAAATCGGTCCAATATTGCTATTTAATTTATTTTATGCATGTGATGTACGAAATTTATTTTTCTATGTGCATAATGTATGTCATATAGATTCAAATCCAACCTTAGGTTAAACATTTCATGCATCATTTTTATATTATAAGAGTTATAATATATAGTATGCATGATAGGATTATATTATAAGTGTTATAATATAATGCATGTTTTTATTTAATTAATATAAGTGTTATATTTCTTAGATTAAAAGCATGGACATGCATTTATTCATGTGATGAATGTATGTTATATAGTTTATTATTCATGTGATGAATGATCAAGCACTATAACATAGAAATGCATGTAACCTAAGTTAATTATTAGTTTTAAATTGTTTAGAACTTGAATAATTAGACTTAGGTTTTCTAGTTCTAATAAGATTAGAATTAGGAAATCAAATATGACTTATGAATGGTGACTAATTAGTAACTCTGTCTAAGGAAGGTTCATCAAAAAGGTCAGGGTATTTAAGCTAGCAACGCTTTGAACACCCCTACCTTGGAACCGACACGAGAGTGAATTTGGTCCTAGATTCATAGGTTATATTCTCGTGAATGGCGTTTAAATAAAAGTTAATTAAATTACTCACATAGACCTAAGTAAATAATGTGATTATAGACTTAGGCTAATCCAATATAAGAGTTATATTGGTAGACTTAGGTAAATATTAGCCGATTTATATAGGTCAATCCCGATTAATTTAAAGTGCTGAGTGGGAGTAAATAAAGTGTATAAGATACATTTAATTTTCAAATCACAAATCTCCGTTAAGTTCACACCGTGAGATCCATACTCGGCCTCGTGGCGCAAATGGGAGCGTCCCCTCTGGATGGTATTTGTATGGGTCAATATCAACGTGAATAGAGATAGTACTTATAGTGAGTGGGAGCGGGACTCGTGGAAAACGGGACCCACGGTGTTTTCTTCGATTCACACCGTGAGACGCCTATGTTCCGTTTGCTAGTTTGGCCCGACCGCACAATCCCTTCGGAGGGCCTTGATCAAGGGAGTCTAACACCGTGAATTCTCGAAAGGATACAATTTCCTTGTTGGTTTTCCTTCGTGGTTCACCCTTCTTCGGCTATTGTTTGGACGGATACTTGGAAATTTAAAGATGAGGGTGACACTCACGAAATTTGTTAAGAGTTAATGGATTCTCGACCGAATAATGGTAACCGGATGCCTAATAAAATAAGGGTTATTCTGTCTTAGTGTCCAGTCGAGAAAGTCTCGTCCCCAGAGTAGGAGTATTTCTGTTCATCCTTCGGTGGAGGTCATTCCAAATTTTTGGGTATCATTGCAATTTTTAATGGCCTGGGGATCATAGAATAAAACTTGTTAAAACATGATTGTGTTGGGATTTATGCCTCAAAACTTGTGTAATTTTGATCAAAAAAATAAAGAGTTATTTGTTTTGATAAAATTATAGTTTTGCTTTATAAATCCAATAAACTAAGCTCCAAGGTTATAACATATATCTTGATAATATCTTGAACATCAGTGTAGTGGACACTATTTGTGTTGAGTTCAAGAATATAACCTAAATGGTCTATGGTATAAGAATAAGGTTGGAAGGCTCATTCTGGTAACACCATGGATGCGACCAACTTTATAATTAGTACAAATGAGGTAATCCAACTCATTCATGTAGTTGACATACGAGTGGGGGCATCCTGTATGAAGAGTTCATACAAGACCGGACCACAAACTATTAGTCTAACCAGTGTAACACCGTTAATAGGATAAGACTAGTAATTTATAGATGGTCATTAGTGACTCGACCTGAATCCTTAGCAAGTTAAGAACTCTTGCTTATAGGGGTTTGTCCTTAGACTAGTATGGGTGAAAGTGGCCAATAGCCGACTCAATAAGCCTACCTTCTCAGGGACAAAACCTCGTAGGTAGCTGCGAACTTATTTGTGCAAGATGGAATTCACTCATTCCTACACTAAGGAATTAGATAGGTTGATCCCTTAATAACTGACTCCAGGTCTTGAACAACGGGGCCCCGCCCTCTATGAGGGTATGATTCTATGGTAGGACCTTAGACTTGTTGTTCATTAGAGGATCAGTGGTGCTTAAGGAACAAAGAGGTAATCACAGTTGTAAAACGGTAATTTGACCAAGTTGTGATCACGAACAACCTGTGAAGGGTCGACTCATGGGTAATGACTATATCAGTGGACACAATAATATCTACCGCGAGGAGAGTGCAACTACAAGTCTATAGTTGAGTGACTTGTAGTTAATGAATATTGATTAACTTGATCAAAGAGTTTGATCAGTTAATCTCATATCATTCGAGCTCATGAACTGTAGGTCCATTAGGTCCCTCTGTTGGCTCAACACGGTAATATTGACTGGTATAAGGTTAGGAATGAAATTGAAGTGTTCAATTTCATACATGAGGTGTTATATCAATTATATATGATATAATTGATATAATATATAGTTTTAATGTGAATTAGATTCACATATAAACCATATACTAATGAGAGAATAAAAGAAGGGTAGGATGGTCATTTCCATCCTAATTCCTTATATATATATGGTTGCATGAGATGCAACTAGGTTAAGACATTGTGTGCCATTTGGTTGTGTTATTGGAAAGGTTCCAAAAACACTATATCTCTCTCTCACAACACCACATCTCACCTAAAGGGAACCCACCTTCCTCCCTCACTTAGAGAACAACGAAGAAGATCCGGTGGTAGTGTTCATAATCTGTTGGGTTCATGTTGCTGAGATTGTAGCAGTGGGAGAAGGAGTACTTGAAGAAAGGTTCTGCAAAGGTAATATTTTTTGATGTCCATAATATGTTTATATGCTTAATCTTGGTAGAATTGTTCTTGAATGTAATCTTTCTAACTAAATTGAGAACGCGCGATTTACAATCGCTTCCACTACGGGACTCGATTCCCTTCATTGGCGTTGAGGCAAGGTGGTTGCTGAGACGATCGGAGTGAAAACGAGCAAGGAATAGGAGATTCCACATGTTTGCTTGTGTGCGGCGTTACAGTAAACGCCGCTTGCGGAAGAGAGGCGCGCGATCGAGGCGCGTTGCAACGCGACCTTCAACGTTACAACGCGCTCCAACGAGCGTAAATGACAAGCGCGCAGCGTTGCAACGCCATAGGCATTTCACGCGAAGGAGGAACGGGCGAAAATTCATTTTTATTATATATATTAATTATAAAACGTTTTATATTTAATATATTTAATATATTTAATTTTAATTAATATAATTAGATTATATTAATTAAAATTGAATTGAGGGTGCAAAAATTGGTCTAATTTTGAAATTTAAATTATGCATTTGTTGTGTAATTATTGCCATGCATAATGGATGCTTTTATTTTCGAAATCCCACCTTAGGTTAAGCATTTTCATCAATCATTTATAATATAAAGAGTTATATTATATAGTTTGCATGATTAATTAATATAAAGTTGTTATATTAATTTATGGACAGCATTGACATGCATTATATATCATGAGATGATTATGCTATGAATGTCTTATTATACATGTGATGAATGATCAAACACTATAACATAGTATGCATGTCACCTAAGGTTAATTATTAGTTTTAAAATGTTTAAAACTTAGAAATAATATACCTAAGGTTATCTAGTTCTAATTAGATTAGAATTAGGAACCAAGTAATTTATAAGCTATGATTAAAAGAGAAAAACTCTGTCTAAGGAAGGTTCTGTCTAGGCTGGAGTATTTAAGTTGATGGAAACGGAACACCCCTACTTGGGAACTGGCCTGGGAGTGAAATTTAATCCGAGAGTTTATAAATTACAGTAGCGTTAGCGGGTTTATTAAGGGGTTAATAAATTAGAAATCCTAGGTTTAATATAAAGAGTTATGTTAACAAACATAGGATAAAATCAATATAAGAGTTATATTGATTATCGATATAAGAGTTATATTGATAGAGTTAGGTAAAATCATTAGCCGAGTTTTAGCCTAAGTAAGATTCCTATAACTTTAAAGTATTTAGTTGGAGGAAAAGTGTATATGATACATATTTTTCCACCTACGTTATCTCCGGGAAGTTCACACTGTGAGACTCATACTTGGCCTCGTGCGCAAACAGGAGCGTCCTCCTTCGGATGGTGTTTGTATGAGTCAATATCAAGGTGAATGGAGAGGGTACTTATAGTAAGTGAGAGCAGGTTTAGTGAAAAATAAAACCTACAGTCTCTTTTGTCGGTTTACACCGTTAGACCACTATGTCAGCCTGCTAGTTTGGCCTGAACCAGACAATCCCTTCGGAGGGCTTGATCATAGGGGATCTAACACATTAGACACCCGAAAGGGATAAAGATTTCCTTAGACTGTTTTTCTATCTAGTCCACCCTTCGGCGAATTTTATTGGATGGAGACTCTGGGATCTAAAGACAGAGGGTTACACTCACGGGGTACATAAGGTATGTATGTATCCTGACCGAAAAATTGTAACTAAAGCCTATAGGAATAAGACTTATTTTGGCATTAGGTTTTGGTCTAGAGTGTCTTGATCCAGAGGAGGAGTGTTATTGATTACCCTTCGGTGTCATACATTCAAAACCTTTGGAGTATCATTGCAAATTATAAATGGCCTAGGAATCATTTGATAATTAGCTAAAACATGATTGGATTAGAGTTGTAGCAAGAAACTCATACAAGTCCGTTTGTAAATTTTTTTCAAAGAAAATGTCTAGCTCTATTATTTCCTTATTGGGTGCGAAAAAGTTAACCGGAGAGAACATAATGACTTGGAGGAATGGGCTCAACATAATCTTGGTTGCACATGATCTTAAGTTCGTTCTCAATGAGGAATGTCCTCAATTTCCTTCTCAGAACGTATCTCAATCTGTTGAGGATGTGTATGACCGCTGGATCAATGCCAATGAAAAGGCAGAAACCTATATCCTGGCTAGCATAACTGATGTTTTAGCCAGAAGTCGAGAGGCAAGGTCTCATTTCGTGAGATCATGGATTTTGTGCTAAATTTGTCTAGGCAACCATCCAAACAAATTCGGCATGAAGCCCTAAAATTCGTTTACAATGCACGCATGAAGGAAGGAACGTCAGTGAGAGAACATGTGCTCAATCTGATTGCTCACTTCAACATAGCGGAATTAAACATAGCGGTCATAGATGAGAAATGTCAGGTTTTGTTCATCTTAGAATCTCTTTCGAAGAGTTTTCTACAATTCCGTAGGAATGCAACGATGAAAGACATAGAGTATGATCTGACTTCTCTGCTAAATGAGCTGCAGAATTATCAGTTTCTTATGGATGATATGAGACAACAGAATGGAGAGGCAAATTTGTTTGCACCATTCCAAAAGTTCTCAGGAGGATTCATTCTCTAGGACTAAGAACTGCAACCATACTTTTAAACTTAAGAAGATACAGAAGAAGAGGAAAAGGAGCAAATAAAGAGCAATCGTCTGGCAAGGAAAAACTGTTATTTGATAACATGTAGCATAAGGGTTTATTAGAAACCTTATTTCTATTTCTTGCCTTAGCGAACATTGTACTTCATTTTCTTTTCAATTGAATAAAGTGTTTATTTCATTGGAAAAGTATTGTACTATGTGTTGCTCTTCTTGAGAATTATTTGCAATGGTTTAATCAAGTTAAAATAGTTTTAACAGTGAATTATACAAAAGTGCAAGTACACGAACTAATTTCTCCTAAAGAAAATGCTCACCTTTGGCATTTTAGGTTGAATGACATTAATCTCAATAGGATTGAGAGATTGGTAAAAAATGTACTTCTAAATGAGTTAGAAGAAAATACTTTACTTGTATGTGAATCCTGCCTAGAAGGCAAAATGACTAAAAGACCTTTTAGTAGAAAAGGTTATAGAGCCAAAGGCCCTCTAGAGCTTATACATTCAGACTTTGTGGTCCGATGAATGTTAAAGCCAGGGGTGGATATGAATATTTCATCTCTTTTATAGATGATTATTCCAGATTTGGGCATATTTACCTAATGCACCACAAGTCTGAAGCACTTGAAAAGGTTAAGGAATTCAAGACTAAGGTTGAAAATCAATTAGGTAAAACTATTAAAACACTTCGATTGGATCGTAGTGGAGAGTACATGGATTTAAAATTCCAAACTATATGATAGAACATGGAATTACATCCCAACTCTCTCTCTCAGACACCACCATAGCAAAACGGTGTATCGGAAGGAGAAATAGAACCTTGTTGGACATGGTTCGATAAATGATGAGTTATGCTCATCTCCCTAGTTCCTTTTGGGGTTACGCAGTGGAGACTACAGTATACATTTTGAATAATGTGCCCTCAAAAAGTGTTTCTGAAACACCTTATGAACTCTGCAAAGGACGTAAAGGTAGTTTATGTCATTTTAGAATTTAGGGCTGTCAAGCACATGTGCTTGTGACAAATCCAAAGAAGCTGGATTCACGTTCAAAATTGTGTCTATTCGTAGGCTACCTAAAAGAAACAAGAGGTGGTTTATTCTATGATCCTAAGGAAGATAAGGTTTTTGTGTCGAGAAATGCCATTTTCTTAAAGCAAGACCACATAAGGGACCATAACCAAAAAGTAAAGTAGTGTTGAGTGAGTTAGACAAAACAATAACAAAGGTTGCTAACAAAACTAGTACGTCAACAAGAGTTGTTGATACTAGTTTGTCTAGTCAAGAGAGTCCATCTCAAGAGTTGAGTATGCCTCGACGTAGTGGGAGGGGTTGTAACACAAATGACTGGCTACTGTTACATGGGTTTATATCTCAAAACCCAAGTTGTTATACCGTATGACAATCATGAGGATCCATTGACTTATAATCAAGCAATGGTTGACAAAGACAAAGACAAATGAGTCATAGCCATGGACCAAGAAATGGAGTCTATGTACTTCAACTCTGTTTGGGATCTTGTAGATAAGCCTGATTGGGTAAAACCTATAGGTTGTAAGTGGATCTACAAGAAAAAGCGTGGTGTAGATAGGAAGGTGCAAACCTTTAAAGCTAGACTAATAGCAAAGGGTTATACCCAAGGTGCAAACCTTTAAAACTAGACTAATAGCAAAGGGTTATATCAAGGTAGAAGGGGTTGACTATGAGGAGACCTTTTCACCTATTGCTATGGTAAAGTTTATCCGTATCCTACTTGCCATTGCCGCATATTATGACTATGAGGTATGGCGAATGGATGTCAAGACAACCTTTTTGAATGGCAATCTTGAGGAAAACATCTACATGGACCAACCTAAATGGTTCATTAAACCAGGACAAGAGCAAAAGGTTTGCAGGCTTAAAAGGTCAATTTATGGACTGAAACAAGCCTCAAGGTCCTGGAATATAATATTTGATGAGACAATCAAATCTTATGGTTTTGACCAGAATGATGATGAACCTTGTGTCTACAAGAAAATCATCAATAGTTTTGCCGCATTCCTAATTCTCTATGTGGGTGATATCCTACTCATTGGAAATGATGTAGGTTATCTTATTGACATTAAGGATTGGCTAGCTACGCAATTCCAAATGAAAGATTCTTGATAATGCACGGTTTGTTCTTGGGATCCAGTTGTCCTAACCTAAGAATAAAACACTAGCCTTGTCTCAAGCATCTTACATAGACAAAGTGTTGTCAAGGCTTAAGATGCAAGACTCAAAAAAGGGCTTGTTTCCTTTTAGACATGGAGTCCATTTGTCTAAGGAACAGTGTCCTAAGACACCTCAAGGAGTTGAGGATATGAGACGGATTCCTTATGCATCAGCTGTTGGGATCCTGATGTACGCCATGTTGTGTACTAGGCATGACATCTGTTTTGCAGTTGGAATGGTCAGTAGGTATCAATCCAATCCAGGGTTTGAACACTGGACAACGGTTAAAACAATCCTTAAGTATCTTCGGAGAACAAGGAACTACATGCTTGTGTATGGGGCTAGGGATTTGATCTTCACAGGATACACGGATTCTGACTTTCAGACTGATAAAGATTCTCGAAAATCTACATCAGGGTCAGTATTTACTCTTAACGGAGGAGCTGTAGTATGGCGAAGCGTCAAGCAAGGATGCATCGCAGATTCCACCATGGAGGCCCAATATGTACAGCTTGTGAAACAGCTAAAGAGGTCGTTTGGTTAAGGAAATTCATGCTAAATTTAGAAGTTGTTCCAAATATGAATTTGCCCATCACGCTGTATTGCGATAACAGTGGTGCAGGGGCAAATTCGAGGGAACCCCAAAGTCACAAGACGGGAAAGCACATTGAGCGGAAGTATCATCTCATCAGATAGATCGTGCATAGAGGAGACGTGATTGTCACGAAGATAACCTAAGAGCACAACGTTGCTGATCCTTTTACAAAGGCTCTCACGGCTAAAGTATTTGAGAGTCACATAGAAGGTCTAGGTTTACAAGTCTTCTCCAACTAGGGCAAGTGGGAGTATTTTGTACAAAGGGTTTAAATGCCCTAGTTTATTGTATTTACATTACTGTAATGTTATAGTACTCCACAAGCTTTAGGTCAAGTGGGAGATTGTTGGGATTTACGCCCTAAAACATGTGTAATTTTGATCAAAGAAATAAAGAGTTATTTGTTTTGATAAAATTACAGTCTTGCTTTATAAATCCAATAAACTAAGCTCGAAGGTTATAACATATATCTTGATAATATCTTGAACATCGAGTTATCTTTGACACTATTTGGGTTGAGTTAAAAATATAACCTAAATGGTCTATGGTATAAGAATAAGGTTGGAAACCTCATTCTGGTAACACCATGGATGCAACCCACTTTGTAATTAGTACAAATGTGGTAATCCAACTCATTCATGTAGTTGACATGCGAGTGGGGGCATCCCTTATGAAGAGTTCATACAAGACCGGACCGCAAATTATTAGTCTAACAAGTGTAACACCGTTAACAGGATAAGACTAGTAATTTATAGATGGTCATTAGTGACTCGACCTGAATGCTGAGCAAGTTAAGAACTCCCGCTTATAAGAGTTTGTCCTTAGACTAGTATGGGTGAGAGTGGCTGTGAGTCAGACTATATAAGCCTACCTTCTCAGGGACAAAACCTCGTAGGTAGCTGGGAACTTAACTGTGCAAGATGGAATTCACTCATTCCTACACTAAGGAATTAGATAGGTTTGTTCCTTAAGAATCGACTCCAGGTCTTGAACAACGGGGCCCCACCTCTATGAGGTTATGAGTCTATGGTAGGACCTTAGACTTGTTTTTCATTAGAGGATCAAAGTGGTGCTTAAGGAATAAATGAGATAATCACAGGGGTAAAACGGTAATTTGACCCACCGTGATTACGAACAACCTGTGAAGGGTCGACTCATGGGTAATGACTATATCAGTGGACACAATATTATCTACAATGAAGAGAGTGTAGCTACAAGTCTATAGTGGAATGACTTGTAGTTAATGAATATTGATTAACTTGATCAAAGAGTTTGATCAGTTAATCTCATATCATTGAAGCTTATGAATTGTAGGTCCATTAGGTCCCTCCATTGACTCAACATGGTAATATTGAGGGTATAAAGTTATGAATGAAATTGAAGTGTTCAATTTCATACATGAGGTGTTATATCAATTATATATGATATAATTGATATAATATATGGTTTTAATTTGAATTAGATTCACATATAAAACCATATACTAATGAGAGAATAAAAAAAGGGTAGGATGGTCATTTCCATCCTAATTCCTTATATATATGGTTGCATGATATGCAACTAGGTTAAGACATTGTGTGCCATTTGGTTGTGTTATTGGAAAGGTTAAAAAAATACTATATCTCTCTCTCACAACACCACATCTCACCTAAAGGGAACCCACCTTCCTCCCTCACCTAGAGAACAACGGAGAAGATCCGGTGGTAGTGTTCGTGTTGCTGAGATTGTAGCAGTGGGAGAAGGATCACTTGAAGAAAGGTTTTTCAAAGGTAATATTTTTTGTTGTCCATATTATGTTTATATGCTTAATCTAGGTAGAATTGCTCTTGAATGTAATCTTTGTAACTAAATTGAGAACGTGCGATTCACAATCGCTTCCGCTACGGCACTCGATTCCCATCAGATTTGATTTTCTAAGTTTTGTTTAGACTAATACAAAGTTTTTTCTCATTTTTAGCAAACAAAAATGTCTAGTTCAATAGTTGCACTCTTAGCTTCAGACAAACTCGTAGGAGATAACTTTCAAACGTGGAAGAATAATATCAACATGAATTTGGTAACTAAGGACCTAAAGTTTGTGCTCACTGAGGAGTGTCCTCCTGTTAATAAGGCCCGACCGCACATGAAGTGTTCGTGATAAGTACGATCGGTGGATCAGGGCCAATGAAAAGGCCAAGGTCTACATCATTGCCAGATTATCTGAAGTTTTGGCAAAAAAACATGAGGTGATGATCACTGCTAAGGAGATCATGGAATCTCTGCAAGAAATGTTTAGACAGCAGTCCTTTCAGGTCAGCACGATTCCCTCAAACATGTCTTCAATGCTAGGATGAAGGAGGGGACGTATGTCCGTGAACATGTTCTAGACATGATGACCCACTTTAATCTGGCAGAGATGAATGGGGCTTCGATCAATGAGTCGAGTCAGGTTAACTTTATCCTGGAGACTCTTCCGAAGAGTTTCATTCAGTTTCGTAGCAATGCTGTTATGAACAAAATTAGCTACACTCTTACCACCCTTGTCAACGAACTATAGAACTTCCAGTCCTCGATGAGGATAAGGAAACCGGAAGCTGAGGCAAAAGTTGCCTTCAGGTCCCTTCATAGGGATTCGACCTCTGAGACAAAATTTGTAGGCTCTTCAGGCTCGAAAGAGAAGAAGAAGAAGTTGAAGAAGGGCAAAGCTTACCGAGTTGCCACCCAGAAGGGCAAAAAGGTCAAGAAACTTGCAGAAAAAGGAAAGCGTTTCCACTACAACGGGGATGGTCACTGGAAGAGAAACTGTCCCAAGTTCCTTGCCGACAGGAGGAAAGAAGGTAAATGTAATTTACTAGTAACTGAAACCTGTTTAGTGGAATTACCCTACCTGGATAGTGAATTCAGGCGCCACTAACCATGTTTGTTCTTCTTTTCAAGGAATTAGTTCCTGGCAGCAGCTGCGAGAGGGTGAGATAACATTACGGGTTGGATCGGGAGAGGTTGTCTCTGCTGCAGCAGTCGACACAGTGAAACTCTTTTTTAGCGGGAAACACTTATTATTAGATGATTTGTACATAGTGCTAGGGTTTACTAGAAACCTTGTTTCCATTTCCTGCCTTATTGAACATTGTATTTCTGTTAACTTTGAATTAAAGAAAGCGTTTATTGAACCTAATTCAGTCAAAAGTGTTTTGAATACTGAATTGTTTAAAACGATAGAAACACGAACTAAAAGAGTAAAGGGTTCTCCTAAAGAAAATGTCCATCTTTGGCATCTAAGGTTATGCCACATTAATCTCAAGAGGATTGAGAGACTAGTGAAAAGTGAACTTCTAAGCGAGTTGGAAGAAAACTCTTTACCAGTATGTGAGTCATGCCTTGAAGGCAAAATGACCAAATGTCCTTTTAGTGAAAAAGGATATAGAGCCAAAGATCCTCTGGTGTTGGGGTTTGTGCCCTAAAACTCGTAGTTTGTAATTTTTATTCTAATTATTGTAATAAAGAGTTATTATTTCAATAAAGAGTTATTGTTCGTTATTTACGATATTGCCCTTGTTTTAAACCTAAATCCAATAAACTAAACATCCAAGGCTATAAAATGACTCTTGAACTGAATGTAATGTACATATAAAAGATCTTGGTTCGAGATACAACCTAAAGGGTCTATAGTTAGGGGATAAGGTTTGGGTACCTTACCCTGGTAACACTATGGATGTGGCCCACTTTGTATATGATACAAATACTGTGATCCTAACGTGTTCAGGTAGATGACATGTGAGTGGGGATATCCTATGTAATGAGATTACATAAGACCGGACCGCGAAATAGTAACCACTAGATGTAACTCTGTTGACTAGCTAGGTTTTTATTTCACTAGGATGACCTAGGCAACTTGATCTCAATCCTGGGCAGGTTACGAACTCCTGTTTGCAAGGGATTTTCCTCTGACTACTATGGGTAAGAGTGGCCAGATTCACCGACTCAATATGCCTACCTTCTTGGGGACACGACCGAGTGAGCGGCTGGGGACTTAACTTAGTAAGATGGAATTCACTCCTTCTCACCTACTAGGGTAAGTAGATGAATGTTCTCTTAAGTGGTGTCTCTGTTACTTGAACAAATGGTCTGACCCTCACATTGGCCCGAGAGGGAATTATGTTGGTAGGAACACAAAAGAATTGTTCATTAGAGGAGCACTGGTACTTAAGGTACAAGATGTAACCTAGGGGTAAAATGGTAATTTGACCCAGCTGGTGTTACAAACATTCGTGAAGGATTGACTTGCTCTTATTGGTCAATATCCGTGGACACAGAAATATATCTGAAGTGAAAAGAGTGCAGCTGCGGGCCTTTAGTGGAGTGTTTCTGCAGTTAACGAATGTTGAATAGGAGGTTAATGAGATTAACCGAATAATTTCGTATCGTTGCAGCGTTGCAACGCTGTCGCCTCCAGCGTCGAGTTGCGCTCTCAACGCTAGCGGCGTTGCAACGCTGCTCTGCAGCAAGGCCTCCGTCCGCAAGGACAACGTTGAGACGCCAAGAGGCAGCGTTGAGACGTCATCGACAGAACAACAAACTCTTTGTTGTTCTTCCATTGATTTCTGCCTGTTTCCGCTCCGATTTCTTCACAACAACTCTTGCCACAAACGACCCGGACTTACAGACTCGATTTACAACAAAATGCCCAAAAACAACGGGCCCTTACATTGTTCTCATCAACATAAATTGTAAATCTAAACTAGTGCCAAAAACCGAAAAACATCCATTATGCAAACCAAACATTCATCTCATGAAAATTAGGCAATTTACCCACCTAATTTTAACAAAACAGTGCATAAAAGAAGAACCATAGAAATGACTCTGATACCAATTGAAGGGAATGAAAATCCCCGCGCAACGGACGACGATCGAATCGTCGTGGTATCATTATGCAACATGGTTTTGTTAAAACGATCTACAAAAGATCTAGGCTAAACATGCTGGAAAAAGGAAGAAAAAAACAGTAAAAATAAAGGTACTTAATTGTTGAAGACTTTCTTCAAAGTTTCTTCCTCAAATCACGAACTCTTCGTGCTTCTCAAACTCAACGAACTCTTCCCACGAACGGAACCCGAACAACACCACTTGGAGTCTCGGTTGTTCTCTTTTGGAGAAGGGAAGTTTGTGGGAACTTTTGGAGTTTTGGAGAGGGAGGAGAATAGAGAGAAAGTAGAGAGAACTTTCTTCTTCTCTTTAGTGAAATTCTAAAAAATGAGAGAATGCCCATCATCCTTCTTGCAAGAAGGGATTATATAGTGGAATTGATGGAATTTAAACCTCCACATTATTACCACTTTACCACAACCATAGGTTATGCAAATCTCATTTTCATAACCACATAATATAAGATATCTCATATCTCATATTGCAAATCTCATTTGCAATAATTGTGGATTAATTAAATTGAATCACATCCAATTTAATTTCTCTCAATCAAATTCTCCAATTAACCCTAATTCAACAATTAGGCTAACCTATAGTTTATTATGAATCTCATTCACATAAACTATATATTATATCATTCATATCTCATATAAATGACATAAATGCCCTTAAAGTGAAATTGAACACTTCATTTCATACCAAAACATTAACCCTTCTTTTAACCCAGATTGAGCCAACCGAGGGACCTAATGGACCTACGTGACAGGCTCCAATGATCCGAGATTAACCTGTCAAACTTTTTGACCCGGTTAATCAACATTCATTAGCTACGGTAACCAATGCCCATGAGTCGACCCTTCACAAGTTGTTCGTAGACACGGCTGGGTCAAATTACCGTTTTACCCCTGTGTCTACCTCTTGTTCCTTAAGTTCCCACTGCTCCTCTAATGAACAACATATTGTGATGGTCCAACCATACACAACACCCTTCTCGGGCCAGTGAGAAGGTGGGCGCACGTTGTCCAAGCCCTGACAACACTTAAGGGAACAACCCCTCTAGTTTCCCTATAAGCGGGAACGAGTGAATTCCATCTCGCGTAGTTTAGTTCCCGACTCCATACTTGGTTCTCGCCCACGAAAGATAGGCATATTGGGCGAGTAATCACCACCACCTCACCCGTATTAGTCAAAGCGGCGGACCCGCGATGGAGTCCGTGAACACGCTCGTGATTGGTCGAGTCACTAATGGTCATCTACGAAGTTATTAGTCCCATCACAAGCGGTGTTACATCGATGGGTCTAATAATTCACGTCCGGTCTTGTACAATCTCATTGCACAGGATGCCCCCACTCGCATGTCAACCACATGAACGAGTCGATCACCTCGTTTGTATCTAATACAAAGCGGGCGCATCCACAATGTATCCGGTGATTAGGTCTCCAACCCTATCCATATCATCGCCGACCGCTCGAGTCATTAACTCCGAACATGATCCTTCTGTGTGTCCACTACACACTCGCTCAAGTTCTAGTTCTCTCATAAATTCAATAACCCCGGAGCTTAGTTTATTGGAAAAGTTTATAAATATTAAGTAGACACGAAGTGAAGAAATGAATAACTCTTATTAATTTCAAACAATATATTACGAACACGAGATTAGGACAAAACTCCCAACAGTAGGTCCATTAGGTCCACCTTCTAGCTCGTAAAGGGTTCTTTGATTGTTTGAATTTAATTCAATTAGGGAATAAATTTAATGTATATAGACAAGATACAATATAAAGTTTTGGAACTATATATTATAAATTTAATGTGAATATGATTCATATTAAATTTTGTGAGAGAATTAAATATTTGAAAGAGTTCAAATATTAATTTAAATGTGAATGAGATTCATATTTGAAAACTATAGGTTAAAATTTAATGTGCATGAGATGTGCATCAAAACTATAGGTTAGAGGGAATATTGATTAAATATGATTTGATCATAATTAAATATATGTTATTTAATTTAATTTTGGTTGAATGTGATTTAATTAAAAATATTCATTTATAATTAAATATGATTGAATTATTAATTAAAATTAATTAATTTATTATTAAATTAATTAAGAAAACGTGTCAGGATGATGATAACTCACCATAAGTGAGTTATTTTACTAGAATTTTAGTGTTTAATCCACTTGAATTGCATTTAATTTAGTTATCCTCATGTTATTTTATCCCTAAATTATGTGTGTTAGCTTTAATATCTTGAATTTAAGCATTAGGTGCAAAAAGAATTAATTTTGATGTTTTTGTGTTTTAATTCAAGAATTTAGGAAAATAAGCTAACGGTTAATTAAATACCTAAAATTTGAGATTTTTCTTAACTCCAAAAATCTCGTGTATTTAGTTTGATTTATAATTGACTTCATAAATTTATTTGGGATTTTTCTCGTGTGTAGGAGATGTTTAAAAATTACAAGAGTCCCTAAGGGCATTTTAGACATTTTACCCAAAGGGTTATATGGTCTTTTTCTCTTAAAGGGTATTTTGTAATTTGTGGAGTTGGGGCAACACCATCTTATATAAGGAGGCTAGGGTTCACAAGTGCCAAGGGGAGTTGGAGTTGTGACAAGAGGAAGAGATCGAGAGAGAGAAGAACTCGTGAGATTGCCAAGCAAAGGGCCCATGTTGGAAGGAAAAAATCTATAGCCCTTTGCTGTAGCAAATGTTGCTGCACATAACCATGAAGAAGCACTTTTGTTGAAGCAAAGTGTAGCTGTGCTTGGCGGTAGGCTGTTGTTTGCTGAAGCAATTGGGTGAGAGAAGAAGAAATCACGAGAGGGAGGCATTGCTGAAGCAAACCGTGGAGTAGAGGGTTGGCCATCTGCTGGAATCAACCTACCTTTGCTGAAGCAAAGCCGAGAGTAGGGGTTTGTCCACTGCTGTGATTTGCCCATCTTTGCTGAAGCAAAAATCGAGAGCATGTGCAGTTTGGTTTTCACAGACGTTGTTCACGAAGTTTACGATTTCTGGATACCCAACCGTTGGATTTTGCTACAATTTTGTCAGCCTATTAAGGACTCATAGAGCTCCCTTTTGAACGGTTGGATCGTCGTTTGGAGCTTTTTGGTGTCAGATATCGGTGTCACATTGGACGTCCACTGCAGTTCCGTTTTTCACAGACGACAGTCACAAAGTTGTCGTTTGCTAGCGTTTGAACCGTTGGATTGTGCTGAAATTTTTTCGGCGTGTTGGGGACTCATAGACTGTAGTTTTCAACGGTTGGATCTTTATTCAGAGCTCCGGTTCATTAGATATTGATATCGGACAGAAGCTACAGAATACTGAAACCTGCTGCTATTGTCTGCTGCCTTCTGAGGGATCTTGGTGTTTTGCTGAAGCAAAACACATGTCAATTGCCTCCTGTAAACTTCTCCTATTCCCTAATTATTTTGGCTTGTTGTTACTCCAATTTTGAGCGTTTATTGTGCTCTTTTGACTCACTGTTTTAGGCTAAATTCATGATTGTTTTTGGGCTGAATTTGTGATTAATTTGGGTTGTTTTGTGACATTGTTACAGCACATATTTGAATTTATTAAACAACACAAGCATGCATAAATTAGAGATGTGTGTGATTTACATGAACTAAATTTTCTTAAGCAAGGGTTAGGTTGTTTTAATCTAATTTTGGTTTAAATTTATGGTTGATGCCATTGATTGAATTTATGAAATTTTATTGAATTTAACATTGCATGAGAATTAAAATTGGCCCTTTTAACTTCTCTATACTTCATAAACTTGGGAAAGCTAATGAATTAGAAAACTAAAATTTCATTCTAGGATTATTGAGTTGATTAGGGATAATTAACCCACCTAGAACCTAAAATCATGGGCATAATTTAGATCACAATTGGAAAATTGTAGGTTTTAAAACTTAGTGATTCTGGAAAGAATCATTTGAATGCATGTGTAGGTAAATTCAAGGCATCACTCAAAATTTATTCCAATTGAACATTAGAACTCTAACCTAACCCGAGCTTATTTTTCATTACAAATCTCATCTCTTGTATCTGTCTTCTTGTTCGCATTCTTCTCTCCCCGCATTTAAATTCAGTTATTTTCTTTTGTCTTATCTTATCTTTCTTACTTATCAATTTATTTATTTACAAAAATAATTTGCACACTCATGCATTGCAATAAAATAAGGAAAATTTGCTAGGACACTCATTCATTTAGGTTTAGCTAGTCCTCGTGGGATCGATACTTAACTTATCACTTGCTGCACTCGACCGTGTATACTTGCACGTCCTAAAAGTGTCAGAGTCTTATTCTAAGTTACATTAATTTAGGGCACTCGATATTTTTGCATCAGATGACACGTTCCCACTTTCACTCTTCCTCTCCCTATCGACAGTTAAACAGGGAGCGAGGATATGTGAATTGATCGATCGATGGTTTTTGGTGCAATTGTGATATTGCTCTAAAAAAGAAATCTTTCCTCTCTAAAAAACTCCTTTGCTCTCCACATTGTTGGTCCCTTCCCACCAAGGGAGATATAAGTAGAAACTCAGAGGATAGGAGGCTTTCTATTTTGGTAGTGTCCTTCTTGGAAGAACAGAAGAATTGGTGTCTGCTTTGTTGCTGTTCAATTGGAGCAAGGAGTTGTTGATTTGATCTACAAAGGTAATTTTGAATTCCCTTATTAGTCTAATGTTTTGAACAACATGTTTGCATGTTTTAGTTCCATGCCTAATTAGATTAGATTACTGCTTATTCTTGGTTTTTACCCAATGTACTAGTATTTGGAATAAACCAAAACAAACAAGCAATTACGATTTTAATCACGTTTTCGCTGCTCAAGGGGATCTGATTCCCTTCAATTGGTATCAGAACAATGCTTGTTTTGTTTTGGTTGAAACAAATTTGCATTGGATCGAAGAGAATTACATTTTGTTTGATGTAAAACTAGTTTAGGAAATTTTGTCCTTAGATTTATTTTGATTAGAACAAATTAAATGTAAAGGCCCCTGCATTTTGAGCAATTAAGTGCATTATCGAGTCTGTAATTAAGTTATGAGTCCTTCGTGACCAATTTCATGCAAATCAGATGAGATTCGGGTTAGAATTTGGCATTTGAAGTTGTCGTTTCGAAGGAAGAAGTTGTTGCAGAAGCAGCAACGTTGCAATACTTGGAACTTGAGTTGAATTAACCATAATCCTGTGTTATATCAAGGTAATTAAAATGTTTATTCACCTAGACATAAGGCTAAAATACCTAGTTATAATAGTTATAATAGGCATAGACTTAGATAGATTTTATTAGCCAGAATGTTACACCCCCTACCGTACTACCTACTAACTTAGCCCGGAAGACGGCATGAAGCCAACAGACATTGTTTACCTCTTAACAATACCTGTTGACCCTGTTTTATTTGATAAACATACTATGCTCGCATATGGAACACTTAAACATAACACAGCGAAAACTTGACAACTACTAAACATACATAAGGAGAAACTCTTTTTAAGTCTCTCTTGAAAACTAAAATGGGCAAGAGCATCAGAACCACAAACAGGCCAAACCATTGATTAAACATCCACAACCTCTAAAGCACATACAACTATAACAACATAGTCACCTCAAAATAAACTACAACACATATGGACTTGCTATACAACACCACCCACGTACAAAATATCAAACTCGTGGAGCTTTCAACAGACTATGGTAGGATATCAGGCCTATGGAGCTTGATCTTTACCTGAAAAGTTTGAAAACACTGAAAGAATGAGCTATCGAGCTCATTGAATGACTGAGTTTAAAATCTAAAAACTGGTAAATCATATCACCTAACCATCTATGAGCATATGCATCTGTAATCAAGCATTAAATATAAACGTGTAATCATAATAGCTTTTCAGAAAACCAGCAAGTATGTCATTAAAATCTCGTAAGGCATATAAATAATATTAACCCTTATAAAAACATATAATAATCCACGTTGTATATGGCACGCCCAGTACAACCAACGTTTACTCTACGATGTAGTGGGACTCGCCCAACACTCCCATCGTCTTTGTCGTAGTGGAGCTCGCCGAGCACTCACGTCAGCATTGTTGTCACGGAGTACACTCAACGTCGACAACAGAAAATGACCTGTGTGCACACGGTACTATACAACCTCGGGCTCAATATCTCAGTGATTTACTCAATCGAGTCTCAGGAAACACATAAAAGTATTTGAACATGTCTGCATATCTTTTCCTTCGTAAAACTCAAGCTTACTCAGATTGTTCATAAAAACTGGAAATCTTTAAATTATTCTTGCTTGTACACGTTTGCTTGAAATCATAACATTTTCACTAAATTTCGGTAACAACCAAACATATGCTCACATATAAATTTCATCGGGAAATCTAGGCTCACAATGAATACTTGAAACCATTTCTAGGAAAACATGAACACTCATAAATATGTGTTCAAAGGAAAACAATAAGCATTGAAACCATTTCGTTTTAGCAAAACCTTGCATTTTCATAAGCATAATACAAGCCTATAAACCGTTTTCGAGGTTCGTTTTGTCACTCACAGCGTTAGATCTAGAATCTTGGCCCGTACACTCGACCTATTTCCTCTTGGCCTTTCAAACAAACAAAAATTAGGCATTAGAACCTCGAGCTCATGAATTTCAACCTTGGAATTACTAAAGCACACCATTTAATTTTATAGCATTTTACATATTTCATGCCATGACTTCACACTCTCATAACATCTTCATTACTTAGTAAAAAAGGATGTATTTTATACCAAACTGTTCCTTTTTGAACCCTTTAAAACTCATCTAAAGAATTGAAATTGAGTTTCCCAACGGATTTGTTCCACAATACCTCGAAAGCAGCTTCCTTAAAAACAACCTTCTGCTATTTCCAGATTCGTTTCCCTGCTGCAACCGGAAATTGACCAAAAATTTTAAACATCTTTTAGTCGGTTTCTACTCACATGTTCTTCATAAAAGTTGTAGGACATTCAATAAGATTTCCAACCATACCTATTAGAGCTTCTGATTCGAATCCTACTGATCAGCACAACCCAAAAAACCAGAGGCTTCTCGGATTTGACAGCAAATTCTCTCCTCTGCATTCCTCTTCACAAATCAGTAACTTAAGATCCGAATTTGCTCAAGCTTCCGTCACGAACATTGTTAAAAAATGAATTAACTTTCAAGCAAATCAAACTTCAACTCTTACCTCTTCCTGTGGTACTCGAAATAATTAAAACATCAGAACTGGCCTTGATTGATCATAGAATTGCCATTGAAATTGAATCACCTTTCTCCTTTCTTCTTCAACCTCAAAACTAGAAAATTTCTTTCGTTCTTCTTCCTTCAGTTCTCTCCGACGAAGCCCTCTGCTTTTCTTTGTTGAAAATGAGAACAAAATGGAAGGAAGGTTGGTTAATTAAAATTAAGAACCGTTTGGCGGTGGATTTGTCTTTTCTCCATTTCTTTTCCCTTTTTAAATTTCTTTCTTCCTTTCTTTTAATCAAAGAAAACCAAACATTAAAAAACAAATTTCCTTTTCCTTTCAATTTCCCAAACAAAACCATTTCATTTTTTTTAAACTAAACATACCAAAACATTTCTTTTTCTCTATTTTTTTAAAGAAATTCCAAAGGGAAATTTGGGTTTATACAGAATCTGACTAAGTTAAACCTATACTCTAACCTTAGGAGCTTAAGTGGGAGAAAACAAGGTGTTCACCTCGAGTTTACTCTCACGTCCTCAAGAGTTTATACCGTGAGTTCCATGCTCAGCTACGTGTCGTCAATAGGGTGCCCTCCTACAGTAAGTGTTTGCATGGTTCAATACAAAGGTGAATGAGGGAAGTATCCATAGTAAATGGGTGCAGGACGCGTGTCAACGTATCCTACGGTGTCCCCCATTAGGTCGCACCGTGAGATTTCTATAGTCCCCTGCAAGGTTGTCGGAACACCGCGAACTCCAGAAATGGAAATGGTCTCTTTGGTAATTTGCCAATAGTTGTCTTTCTTAATAGTAGCCTGTGGCTCGGACCGATTGGATCTGAAAATGGTAGGGTCACATTTACGGGATAAGTTAAGCTAGTTAACAAGTATTTGACCAAACAAACGGTAGCTAAGAATCATTTGGACATAAGATGTTCTGGTTGTGAGAATTAGCTGAAAAAGTCTCAATTTAGGGGAGGAGTGACTGACCACCCGACGGTGGCTTTTGTTCTAAACCCTTGAAGTATCGTTGCAAAATTAAATGTCTAATTCAAACACTAAGGTTCTTTAATAATTTTGCTAAAATTGATTGATTTGTAATGGGTTAGAGGCATAACTAATTAGAACTTCCTTTTAAATTTCAGCATGTCGTCCTCAATTATAGCCTTACTCAAAAGTGAACGTTTAACTGGCGAGAATTATACTACGTGGAAGTCCAACCTAAATACGATTGTAGTTGTTGACGACTTACGGTTTGTATTGATTGAAGAATGTCCTCAGGTCCCTGCTCGAAACGCTCCTCAAGCTGTTAAGGATGTGTATGATCTCTAGACCAAGGCCACTTACAAGGCCAAGGTCTACATTTTGGCTATTGTTTCTGAAGTTCACACCAAAACAGTAACCCCTTTTAATCCAGTTTGAGCTAACCGAGGGACCTTATGGACCTACAGTGACGAGCTCCAATGATCCGAGATTAACCTATCAAACTTTTTGACCCGGTTAATCAACATTCATTAGCTACAGTAACACTCCACTAAAGTCCGTAGCTGCACTCCCGTTAGTGCAAGTTATTACGTGTCCACTGATATAACCAATGCCCATGAGTCGACCCTTCACAGGTTGTTCGTAGACACTGTTGGGTCAAATTCCCGTTTTACCCCTGTGTCTACTTCTTGCCCCTTAAGTCCCCACTGCTCCTCTAATGAACAACAACGTTGTAATGGTCCAACCATACACAACAACACTCTCGTGCCAGTGAGAGGGTGGGCACTCGTTGTCCAAGCCATGGAGACAACACTTAAGGGAACAACCCCTCTAGTTTCCCTAAATGCGAGAACGAGTGAATTCAATCTAGCGTAGTTAAGTTTCCAGCTCCCTACTTGGTCCTGTCCCTTAGAAGATAGCATATTGGGCGAGTAACTGTGACCACCCTCACCTGTAGTACTAGTCAAAGGACGGACCATGCATGTGCAGTCCGTAACACACTCGAGATTCAAGTCGAGTCACTAATGGTCATCTACGGTTATTAGTCCTTCATCACAAGCGGTGTTACATCGTGAGGGGTATAATAATTCACATCGTCTCGTACACTCAATTGTACAGGATGCCCCCACTCGCATGTCAACCACATGAACGAGTCAGATCACCTCGTTTGTATCTTAATACAAAGCGGGCGACATCCACAGTGTATCCAGGATTAGGTCTCCAACCCCATCCATATACTGTAGACCGTTTGCGTCATTAACTCGAACGTGATCCTCCCAATGTGTCTCCTACACACCGTTCATGTTCTAGTTGTCTCATATATTCAATGACCCTGGAGCTTAATTTATTGGTCAAAGTTTGTATAAAATGTGAGACAGAAAATGATAAAATGAATAACTCTTTATTAATTTCAAATAGTAATTTAAAAACTATACGAGATTAGGACAAACATCCCAACAAACTCCCACTTGGACTAAGCTACTGGAGCAAATACATTTCTGAAATGTACATAAATTACAACGAAGTAATACAATGAACTAGGGCATTGAATACCCATATACATGTCTCTCACTTGCCTTAGTCAGGAAGTACCCGAAGACTTAGACTCTCTAGGTGACCCTCAAACACCTTAGCCGTGAGGGGGTTTGTAAATGGATCAGCTACGTTGTGCTCCAACGCTATCTGCGTGACTGTCACGTCGCCGCAGTGCACAATCTCCCGTATCAGATGATACTTTCACTCAATGCGTTTGCCTCTCTTATGGCTCCGAGGCTCTCTGGAGTTGGCTACTACACCACTGTTATCACAAAACAGTGTGATCGACAAGTTCATATTTGGAACAACTTCCAAATTTGTCATGAACTTCCTAAGCCAAACAACTTCCTTTGCAGCTTCACAAGCCGCAACGTACTCCGCTTCCATAGTAGAATCGTGATGCATCCTCGCTGATGCTTCGCCATACTACGACTCCTCCATTCGAATGAAGACTCGACCCAAGTGGATTTCCTAGAATCCTTATCGGTTTGAAAGTCAGAATCTATGCATCCCGTAAGGATCAAATCCCTACTGCCATACACTAAGTTGTAGTTCCTCGTTCTCCTAAAATACTTGAGGATCGCCTTTACGGTTGTCCAGTGATCTAATCCTGGATTGGATTGATACCTACTCACAATCCCTACTGCATAACATATGTCGGGCCTAGTACATAACATGGCATACATCAGGCTCCCTACAACTGAAGCATAGGGGATCTGTCTTATATCCTCAACTTCTTGAGGAGTCTTAGGACACTGATCATTAGACAAGTGAACCTCGTGCCTGAAAGGCAGCAAGCTCTTCTTGGAGTTCTGCATCTTATATCTAGACAACATCTCGTCAATATAAGACGCTTGAGACATGGCTAGCGTTCTGTTCTTCCGGTTCCGGACAATCTGGGTACCTAGAACATACTGAGCTTCTCCCAAATATTTCATTTGGAATTGTGAAGCTAGCTATTTCCTTACGTCAGTAAGAAATCCTACCTCATCCACATATAATATCAGAAATGCGAAAGTTTTGTCGATGATTTTCTTGTAGACATAAGGCTCGTCAACCTTATGATCAAAGCCATAAGATTTGATTGCCTCATCAAACCTTATATTCCAAGACCTAGAGGCTTGTTTTAGTCCATAAATGGACCTATGAAGCCGATAAACTTTTTTCTCTTGGCCTTGGGTTATGAACCCTTTGGGTTGGTCCATGTAGATGGTTTCGTCAAGGTTGACATTCAGAAAGGCGGTCTTGACATCCATCTGCCATACCTCGTAGTCATAATACGCGACAATGGCCAGAAGGATCCTGATCGACTTTACCATGGCAACAGGTAAAAGGTTTCCTCATAGTCAACCCATTCAACTTGGGTAAAACCCTTTGCCACTAGTCGTGCTTTGATGTTCTGCACCTTCCCATCTACGCCACGTTTACGCTTGTAGATCCATTTGCAACCAATAGGTTTTACCCCATCCCATTCATCCACAAGCTCCCAGACAGAATTGAAGTACATCGACTCCATTTCCTGGTCCATAGCTTTAATCCATTCGACCTTGTCAACATCAGCCATAGCCTGATCATAGGTCAATGGATCCTCGTTGTCATCATGAGGAGTGACGACTTGGGTTTCAGCTAAACACATGTAACGTTCAGGCTGTCTAACAACTCTCCCACTACGTCGAGACATTCCCAACTCTTGGGAATGGACTTGACTTGACGTGCTAGGATCAACAACACTTGTTGACATACTAGCCCCATCAGCAACCCTTGCTGGCGTACTGTCCATTTCGTTCAACATGATTTTGCTCCTAGGCAAATGATCCATGACGTGGTCTTCCTCAAGGAAAGTGGCGTTTGTCGACACAAGCACCCTATTTTCCTTAGGATCGTAAAACAGACCACCTTTGGTCTCTTTTGAGTAACCTACGAACAGACACAATTTTGAACGGGGTTCCAATTTCTTCGGGTTTGACACCAACACTTGGGTCAGGCATCCCCAAGTTATGAAATGGTGTAAACTACCTTTACGGCTAGTCAAGAGTTCGAAAGGTGTTTCACAAACACTCTTGATGGAACGTTGTTCAAAATATACACCGGAGTCTCCATTGCGTAACCCCAAAAGGAATCAGGGAGACGACCATAACTCACCATCAACCGAACCATGTCCAACAAGGTCCTGTTTACTACTCTCCGATACACCATTCTGTTGTGGCATACTAGGTGTTGAATGTTGGGATGTAATTCCGTGTTCTATCATATAGTCCTAGAATTCAGTTACCATATACTCTCCACCTCGATCCGATCGAAGTGTTTTTATGGTTTTACCTAAGAGGTTCTCAACCTCAGTCTTGTACTCCTAGAACTTTTCAGGAGTTTCAGACTTTTTATGCATTAGGTAAATATACCCATACCTCGAATAGTCATCTATAAAAGATACGTAGTATTCATACACTCATTGGAACATAGAGGTCAGAATGTATAAGCTCAAGGGGCTCCTTGGCTCTATATCCTTTTCCACTAAAAGGACGTTTGGTCATTTTGCCTTCAAGGCATGACTCACACCGGTAAAGAGTTTTCTTCCAACTGACTTAGAAGTCCACTCTTCACTAGTCTCTAAATCTGATTGAGATTAATGTGGCCTAAACTTAGATGCCAAAGATGGGCATTTTCTTTTGGAGAAACTTTAACTCTCTTAGTTCGTGTTTCCGCAGTTTTAAATAATTCAGTCTTCAAAACGCTTTTGACTGAATTTGGTTTCAAAACATACAAGTTAGACTCAAGTGAAGTTGAACATATCAAATTTCCTTTGAAAGAAATAAACGCTTTATTATAATCAATAGAAATTGAAATATACTGTTCAATGAGACAGGAAATAGAAACAAGGTTTCTAGTAAACTGGGACTATGTACAAATTGTCCAACAATAAGTAGTTCCTACCGAAATAGAGCTTCACTTTGCTGATAGTTGCAGCAGAGACTATCTCCCCGGATCCAACCCGTAGAGTCACCTCACCCTCTCGCAGCTGTTGCCAGGAATCAATTCCCTGAAAAGAAGAACAAACGTGGTTAGTGGCGCCCGAATCAAAAATCCAGGCAGAGTCACTACTCTCCACTAAACAAGTTTCAGTTACCAGTAAATCGCATTTACCTTGATTCTTCCTCTCGGCAAGGAACTTGGGACAATTTCTCTTCCAGTGACCATCCCCATTGCAGTGGAAACACTTTCCTTTCTCTGCAACTTCCTTGACCTTCTTGCCCTTTTGGCGCGACATTTCATTCGACTTTACTCCTCTTCATCTTCTTCTTCCCTTTCTAAGCGAAAGGAGCAACAGAGTTTAGTCCTGCAGGTTGAATCCACGTGATAAGATCTGTAGGCAACATTTGCCTCAACTTCTGGTGCCCTGATCCTCATCAAGGACTGGAAATTATGTAGCTCATTGAGGAGGGTAGTCAGAGTGTAGCTTATCTTATTCATAACAACGTTGCTACGAAACTGAAGAAAATTCTTTGGAAACCTGGCTCGACTCATCGATCGAAGCCCCATTCATCTCCGCTAGATTAAAGTGGGTCATCATGTCCAGAAGATGTTCACGGACAGACGTCCCTTATTTCATCCGTGCGTTGAAGACATGTTTGAGCGAGTCATGCCTGACTTGAAAGGATTGTTGTCCAAACATGTCCTGCAACGAATCCATGATCTCCTTGGTGGTGATCATCAACTCGTGCTTCTTTGCCAATACTTCAGATAAGCTGGCAATGATGTAGACCTTAGCTTTTTCATTGGCCCTGATCCATCGATCGTATGCATCACGAACACTTCGTGATGCGATCGGTCGACAATCGAGGGCACTCCTCGATAAGTTACGAACTTCGTGTCGTCGATTACTAGAATCGTGTTTATATTATTCTTCCACGTTTGGAAGTTATCTCCCACTAGTTTGTCGGAAGCAAGTAGAACGATTATTGAGCTAGACATTTTAGCTGAAAAAATTCAAAAAGATTTTGTGTCAGTCTCGCATAAACTTTTGAAAACCAATCAACTTTTAGCAAAATTTAATCCTGTGATCCCTAGGTCATTTACAAATTGCAATGATATCCTAAAGGTTTAGAATGACCGCCACCGAATGGTGAATAGAAACACTCCTCCTCTAGGACGAGACATTCTCGACCAGACCCTACTCCCAGAATAACTCTTATTCCATTAGGCGTCCAGTTGTCATTATTTGGTCGAATTCATTAACACATAACGAATCCCGTGAGTGTCACCCTCAATCTTAAAGTTTCCAAGTATCCGTCCAAACAATAGCCACCGAAGGGTGAACCACGAAGGAAAACCAACAAGGAAACTGTATCCCTTTCGGGAATTCACGGTGTTCCGACTCCCATGATCAAGGCCCATCGAAGGGATTGTCTGGTCCAGGCCAAACTAGCAGGAGGATCATAGGGGTCTCACGGTGTGAATCGAAAGAAGAGACCGTGGTGTTGGGTTTTGTGCCCTAAAACTCGTAGTTTATAATTATGTTCTAATTAATGTAATAAAGTGTTATTATTTCAATAAAGAGTTATTGTTCGTTATCTACGAGTTTGCCTTTATTTAAACCCTAAATCCAATAAAGTAAACATCCAAGGTTGTTATATGAATCTTTAACTTAATGTAGTGTACATATAAAGGATCTCGGTTCAAGATACAACCTAAAAGGTCTATAGTTAGGGAATAAGGTTTGGGTACCTTACCCTGGTAAAACTATGGATGTGGCCCACTTTGTATTTGATACAAATACTGTGATCCTAACGTGTTCGTGTAGATGACATGTGAGTGGGGATATCCTATGTAATGAGATTACATAAGATCGGACCACGAAATAGTAACCTCTAGTCAGAATCTCAGTTGACTAGTTAGGTTTCTATTTCACTAGGATGACCAAGGCAACTTGATTTCAATCCTGAGCAGGTTACGAACTCCTGTTCGCGAGGGATTGTCCTTTGACTAGTATGGGTGAGAGTGGCCACATTCACCGACTCAATATGCCTACCTTCCTGGGGACAAGACCGAGTGGGCGACTGGGAACTTAACTTAGCAAGATGAAATTCACTCCTTCACGCCTACTAGGGTAAGTAGAGGAATGTTCCCTTAAGTGGTGTCTCCGGGACTTGAACAAAGGGCCCGACCCTCTCATTGCCCCGAGAGGGACTCTGTTTGTTGGTTGGACCACAAACAAATTGTTCATTAGAGGAGCACTGGTACTTAAGGCACAAGAGGTAAACCAGGGGTAAAACGGTAATTTGACCCAATTGGTGTTACGAACATTCGTGAAGAATTGACTTGCTGTTATTGGTCAATATCTGTGGACACAGGATTATATCTATAGTGAGAAGAGTGCAGCTGCGGGACTTTAGTGGAATGTTCCCGCAGTTAACGAATGTTGATTGGGAGGTTAATGAGATTAACCGAGCAATCTCGTATCATTGGAGCTTCTGATTTATAGGTCCATTAGGTCCACCTTCTAGCTCGTAAAGGGTTCTTAGATCATTTGAATTTGAAATGTTCAAATTCATTAGAGAATATATTTAATGTATATGGATACGATATAATATATAGTTTTGAAATTATATATTATAAATTTAATCTGAATATGATTCATATTAAATTATGTGAGAGAATTAAATATTTGAAAGTGATATGAATCCTACCATGCTAGATAAAAGCTTCAAAATGGAAGCATTAAATGTTGTCCAACTTCATTTATGGCAAACAAAAGATCCATTTAATGAACTCAAGGGCAATAAATGATTCATTAAAGACAAGTCAAGCTTCATTTATGCAACAAAAGTTTCAAGCTACATCAAGAAGGCTTCATTTATGCATGAGAAGTTACAACCATTATGTAGGGTGATTGAAAAATCAATTCTCGGATTTATGGATATTTTGATGTAATTTTCAGTTTTAAAGTCTTGATTTCAATAGTTTATGTTACAAAATGACTAGTGGACATCATGGTATTGATGGGGATGTAAGTTACAACCTTTCAATTGACCATAGGTTACTCTAGGGTTGATTTTGGAGGCTATATAAAGCCATGTACCTTGTAAAAAAAAGAAAAGAAAAAGATTGAAAAATGTAATCAAAAGGAGCCTTTGTGCTTTTTTATAGCCTTGAGCTATGTCTTTGCAATTCTATGTCGATTAGGTTGCATGCTAGAATCATTCAAGCTTGACATGATCAATCTTGCTTGTGGAGTGATTCGGATCTCATACAAGTTCTCTTGCCTTGAGATGTTTGATCGACAAGGTAATCCGGTTTTACTTTCCTTGAGTTGATTTTCAAAATTAGTTTTGGGGTCTTTGAGATTGAGTTATCTAAAGGTCTTGTTTCTTTAAGCAAGGTTGTTAGATCCAATTTTCAAGGGTTACTTAACATTTTGACATTAGAATCTTTGGCTTCTTTGATTTCATTTTGATTTTGAGATTTTTGGGTTTTGTGATCTAATAGTCTTGTTTGTTTTAACAAGGTAGATTAGATATTTTCAATTCCTTTTTGAATTTCTCATCAGAAAGAGTTCAAATATTAAATTCAAATGCGAATGTGATTCATATTTGAAAACTATAGGTTAAAATTTAATGTGCTTTGGATGTACATTAAAACTATAGGTTAGAGGGATATATTGATTAAATGTGATTTAATACAAATTAAATATATGATATTTAATTTATTTTTTTTAATGTGATTTAAATTATCAATTAAATTTGATTTAATTGTTATTTTATTATTATTATTCTTTTAATGATAAAATAAGGGAACGTGTCTTCCAGACACGTTTCCACTACCCCTCTTCTTCTCCCTATCGATAGTTTAACAGGGAGAAGGGGGTTGATGGATGCGTGAATTTTGATCGATCAATTTTTGCAATTGAAGGATTGCAACTTCCTTGAATTCTCTCTCTCACTCTCTAATTCCCAAAACTTCCAATTGTTGGAATCATTCCCACCAAGGAAGATCTAAAAACCCAGAGATATAGAAGGTGTTCTCTGTTGGTGGTGTCCTGCTGGAATACAGAGAAGTTGAGTTGTTGTACAACCTTTGGACCAACAAGTTGCTGAGAAAAGTCTACAGAGGTAATCATTGATATTCTTTTTAGTTTAATTGTTAAACTAAGCATGCTTGCATGTAAACCTTCATGTTTAATTAGATTAAAGAACATGTTTATTCTGTATGTTTTTGTCAATGTATTAGTTTTTGTTTCAATTAAAACAATCAAGCAAATTACGATCCCAAACACGTTTTCGCTGCTCAAGGAGATCAGATCTCCATCAATTGGTATCCGAGCCAAGTTTGTATTGTTTTAAGCAATTCGGTGGAGAATTGAAGGAGAAATTGCAATTAGAAGTCTGCGTGTTTCGTGGTTTACGCCATTACCGGCAGCGGCGGCGTTACTAAACGCCGTTCATCAGCGTTACAACGCTATTGAACGGCGTCGCAACACCATCGCTCCCTATCGACGCGGGCGTTCAAGGGGTTAGCGGCGTTGCAACGATGCCCCTCAGCGTTGCAACGCCCCCCCGATAACAGGCGCGCACGAGGATGAAGCGGGTGTTACAACGCTTGCATCAGCGTTGCAACGCCGTGACGCCTTTCCAGCAGGTGCAGGCCGGTTCAGCTGGTTCGTTGATTTCGGTCCGGTTCGAGCGGTTCAAGGTCGGTTCTAGGTATTTTTGGACCGGTTTTATGTAAAAAAATTAATGTAATTTTATTTTTTTGCACTTTAGGGGCCAAATTATTCCGGTTTTTAGCTTTATGTCTTTATGAATGTCATTTAGATTATTCTCACCTTAGAATAAGCATGTTCATGCATTTTATTTGTATAAATGTTATATGAATATGGTTAGATGCATGATTAATTTATTTTTCATGAGTAATTAATTATAATTGTTATGATTAGATTATATGGAAAATAAATTGCATGGAGCATGAAATTACTTAGTTTAAAATAAATGTTATTTTATTTAAGTAAATTTATTATTCAATTAGTTGAATATTTTATAAATCCAATTTGAATAATGATTGTTGGATTTATAATATCGTTTCTTTGTCATAGGTTAATTATTAAATTTATAAAAGTTATAAATTAAAGGGGTTTTAGAAACCATAACCTATAATAAAGAAATGCATGCAAACATACGAACTTGGGTTAAAATTTAAATTAGTTTTAAATCGTTTAAAATTAATTTAGACTTAAGTTTTAATTTCTAATAGGATTAGAAATTAGTCTTACGTAGTATTTTAAATAGTTTAAAATCTAGTAGGACATTAGGACTTTGATTATAAGGGAACTCTACTAGTGAAGTTCTGCCTCTAAGGTTGGGGTACTTAAGTGTCCGACTTGCTAACTAAACACCTCCTACCTGGGAACTGATCCAGAACTTGAGTTGAATTAACCTTAATTCTATTTTATCTCTAGGTAATTAAAATGTTTATTCACCTAGACTTAACGTTAAAAGACCTAGTTATAATAGTTATAATAGGCATAGACTTAGATAGATTCTTTTAGCCAGAACCCGACTGAGTTAAACCTATACCCTAATCTTAGGAGCTTCAGTGGGAGAAAACGAGATGTTCGTATCGAGTTTACTCTCACGTCCTCAAGAGTTCACACCGTGAGTTCCATGCTCGGCTACGTGGCGTCAATAGGGCATCCCCTTACGGTGTGTGTTTGCATGGTTAAATACCAAGGTCAATGAGGAAGTATGCATAGTAAATGAGAGCGGGGCGTGTGTCAACGTATCCTACACGGTCTCCTCCATTAGGTCGCATCATGTGAGATTTCTATAGTCCGCCTACTAGGTTGTCCCCGAACACCAAACCGCATTTTAGGGCCTCGACTATAGGGATCGGAACACCGCGAACTCCAGAAATGGATAGGGTCTATTAGGTAATTTGCCAACAGTTGTCTTTCTTAATAGTAGCATGTTGGCTCGGGCCTATTGGATATGAAAATGGTAGGGTCACATTTACGGGATGAGTTAAGCTAGTTAACAAGTCCTTGACCAAACAAACGGTAGCTAAGGACCATTGGGACATGAGATGTTCCGGTAGTGAGAATTGGTGAGAAAGTCTCAATTCGTGGGGAATGACCGATCACCTGACGGAGGCTTTTGTTCTAAACCCTTGAAGGATCGTTGCAAAATTAAAGGTTTAATTTAAACATTGGTTTTAGTTTAAACACTAGGGTTCTTTAATAATTTTACTAAATATGATTGGTTTTATAATGGGTTGAAAGACATAACTAATTAGAACATTTTTGTTTCTTCAGCATGTCGTCCTCAATAATAGCCTTACTTAAAAGAGATCGTTTAACTTGTGAGAATTTTTCTACGTGGAAATCCAACTTAAATACGGTTCTCGTTGTTGACAACCTACGGTTTGTACTGACTGAGGAATGTCCTCAGTTCCCGGCTCGTAACGCTCCTCAATCTGTTAAGGAGGCGTACGACCGCTGGATCAAGGCGAATGATAAGGCCAAGGTCTACATTTTGGCTAGTGTTTCAAGTTCGCCAAAAACACGAGGCATGGTCTCGAACGTGAGATCATGAGTTCGGCCGCAGATATGTTTGGACAACCGTGCGGGCCATTCGCACGAATCACTCAAATACGTTTATAACTCCCGTATGAAGGAGGGGTCATCGGTGAGGAACACGCTTCTCGATCCGATGGTCTACTTCAACGTGGCTGAGATGAACGGAGCGGTCATCGACGAGCAAAGTCATGTCTCGTTCATCCTAGAATCTCTTCCGAAGAGTTTCTGCAATTTCGCAGCAATGCGGTGTGAACAAGATAGAGTATAACCTGACTACTCTCCTAAATGAACTAAAAACTTTCCAGTCTCTTATGAAGAATAAGGGATAGGTTGATGGAGAGACAAATTTGTTTGCCCATTCCAGAAGGGTTCATCCTCTTCGATTAAGTCCTGTGGGTCATCTTTTGTGCTTAAGAAGACCCAAAAGAAGAAGATAGGAGGGAAAGGGAAGGCATCTGCTGCTGACAAAGGCAAGGGAAAAGTCAAGGTTGCAGATAAAAGAAAATGATTCCACTACAACGTGGATTGGCACTGGAAGCAAAACTGCCCAAAATACCTTGTTCAGCTCAAAGAGAAGAAAGGTAAATTAGATTTAGTTGTTATTGAAACTTGTTTAGTGGAAAATGATGATTTTACCTGGATACTTGATTCAGGAGCCACTAATCACGTTTGCTCTTCGTTTCAGGAAACGAGTTCCTTCAACGAGCTCAAGAGGGTGAGATGACGCTTAGGGTCTAAGCGGAGACGCCGCCTGAGAGCTCGTGCGATGGGGACATGCCAAGTCGTTTTTCGGAGATAGATTTATTTTATTAAAAATCTTTATATAGTTCCTAAGATTAAGAGGAACTTAATTTCTATCTCTTGTTTAATAGAACTTGGATATTGTATTTCCATTTTATTAAATGAAGCGTTCATTTTAAAAGAGGGTGTCAATATTTGTTATGCTAAATTAGAAAACGACTTGTATGTACTTAAACCGAATAAAACCAAAGCAATTTTAAATCATGAGATGTTTAAAAATGCTAATACTCAAAATGAATCTCCAAATAATAATACATATCTATGGCATCTTAGACTTGGACATATTAATCTCAACAGGATTGAGAGACTCTCTAAGAATGGACTTCTAAACAAGTTAGAAGATGATTCTTTACCGCCTTGCGAGTCTTGCTTGGAAGGTAAAATGACCAAGCGACCTTTTACTGGAAAAGGTTACAGAGCCATAGAGCCCTTAGAACTTGTGCATTCGGATCTTTGTGGTCTGGTGAATGTTAAAGCTCGAGGAGGGTATGAATATTTCATCTCTTTCATAGATGATTATTCGAGGTATGGTTATCTATACCTAATGCAACACAAGTCTGAAGCTCTTGAAAAGTTCAAAGAGTGTAAGGCTGAAGTAGAGAATGCATTAGGGAAAACCATTAAAACACTTCAATCCGATCGAGGTGTAGAGTATATGAATTTGAGATTCCAGGACTATATGATAGAACATGGAATTAAATCTCAACTCTCAGCACCTAATACACCACAGAAAAATGGTGTGTCAGAAAGGAGAAATAAAACCTTGTTGGACATGGTTCGTTCTATGATGAGCTATGCTCAATTGTCTGCCTCATTTTGGGGATACGCAGTAGAGACTAATGTTCAAATCTTGAACACTGTTCTATCAAAGAGTGTTTCAGAAACACCTTTTGAGTTGTGGAAGGGGCGTAAACCTAGTTTACAACACTTCAGATTTGGGGTTGTCCAGGCACGTGGCCGATGACAAACTCAAAGAAAGCGGAACCTCGTTCAAGATTGTGCCAATTTGTTGGCTATCCCAAAGAAACGAGAGGTGGTCTTTTCTACGACCCACAAGAAAACAAGGTGATTGTATCGACAAACGCCACGTTCTTGGAGTAAGATCACATGAGGAACCACAAACCGTGTAGTAAATTAGTACTAAATGAAGCTACAGTCAGACCAACAAGAGTTGTTGATCAAGCTGGACCTTCATCAAGAGTTGATGGAGGAGCCAAGATTTTCAAAGTCGATCTCGTCCTTCTCAATCGTTGGGAATGCCTCGACGCAGTGGGAGGGTTGTTTCTAAACCCGACGAAAGATTTGGGTTTAGCTGAACTCAAGTCGTCATACTGATGACTGGCGCAGAAGATCTATTGTCTTATAGACAGCAATGAATGACGTGAAAAAGACTAATGGATCAATGCCATGGACCTTGAAATGGAGTCAATGGACTTCAATTCAGTATGGGAACTTGTAGACCAACCTGAAGGGGTTAGACCCATAAGGTGTAAATGGATCTATAAGAGAAAGAGAGATGCAGTCGGAAAGATACAGACCTTTAAGGCTAGACTTGTAGCAAAGAGTTTTACCCAAAGGGAAGGAGTTGATTATGAAGAAACTTTTTCCCCTGTTGCTATGTTGAAATCTATTAGGATACTCTTGTCCATAGCCGCGTTTTATGACTATGAAATTTGGCAAATGGACATCAAGCCTGCCTTTTTGAATGGAAATCTTGACGAGAGTATCTATATGTCTGAGCCCGAAGGGTTCATAACCCAAGGTAAGGAGCAAAAAGTTTGCAAGCTCAATCGATCCATTTATGGGTTGAAACAAGCGTCCAGATCTTGGAATATAAGATTTGATACTGCGATCAAGTCTTATGGCTTTGACCAAAACGTTGATGAGCCTTGTGTTTACAAGAGGATCATCAACGACAAAGTAGCTTTGTTAGTACTTTATGTGGATGATATCTTACTCATTGGGAATGATGTAGGATACCTTACTGACATAAAAAATTGGTTGGCGACCCAATTACAAATGAAAGATTTGGGAGAGGCGCAATATATTCTTGAGATTCAGATCTTCAGGAATCGCAAGAACTGAACGCTAGCACTGTCTCAAGCGTCTTATATCGATAAAATGGTGTCCCGATATTCGATGCAGAATTCCAAGAGGGGCTTATTACCCATCAGGCATGGTGTTCATCTGTCTAAGGAACAATGTCCTAAGACACCTCAGGAAGTTGAGGATATGAGACCCAATTCAAACTTGATCTTAATCTCGAGCGAGTTACGAACTCCTGTCATGAGGGATTGTCCTTTGACTAGTATGGGTGAGTGGCGATTCGCCGACTCAATATGCCTACCTTCTTGGGGACAAGACCGAGTGAGCGCAGGAACTTAACTTAAAAGATGGAATTCACTCCTTCCCGCCTACTAGGGTAGGTAAGTAGAGGAATGTTTCCTTAAGTGGTGTCTCCTGACTTGAACAAAGAGCCCACCCTCTCTCATTGGCCCGAGAGGGACTCTGTTTGTTGGTAGGACCACAAACAAATTGTTCATTAAACGAGCTCACATTACTTAAGGCACAAGATGTAAACAAGGGGTAAAACGATAATTTGACCCAATTGGTGTTACGAACATTCGTGAAGGATTGACTTGTCATTATTTTTGTTAATATCCGTGGACACAGAATTATATCTACAGTGATAAGAGTGCAGCTGTGGGACTGTAGTGGAGTGTTCCCGTAGTTAACGAATGTTGATTGGGAGGTTAATGAGATTAACCGAGTAATCTCGTATCGTTGGAGCTTCGATCCAGAGGTCCATTAGGTCCACCTTCTAGCTCGTAAAGGGTTCTTAGATCATTTGAATTTGAAATGTTCAAATTCATTAGGAATATATTTAATGTATTTTGATACGATATAATATATAGTTT
Organism: Trichosanthes cucumerina; assembly: GCA_036507285.1. Classification (NCBI taxonomy): domain Eukaryota; kingdom Viridiplantae; phylum Streptophyta; class Magnoliopsida; order Cucurbitales; family Cucurbitaceae; genus Trichosanthes; species Trichosanthes cucumerina. The sequence continues at coordinate 122,894 of JAYKKG010000030.1, read as the reverse complement.
TGGAACTATATATTATAAATTTAATGTGAATATGATTCATATTAAATTATGTGGGAGAATTAAATATTTGAAAGAGTTCAAATATTAAATTCAAATGCGAATGTGATTCATATTTGAAAACTATAGGTTAAAATTTAATGTGCACTGATGTACATTAAAACTATAGGTTAGAGGGATATATTGATTAAATGTGATTTAATCCAAATTAAATTATTGATAGTTAATTTATTTTATTTAAATGTGATTTAAATTATCAATTAAATTTTATTTAATTGTTATTTTATTTTATTATTATTTTAATAATAAAATAAGGGAACGTGCCTTCCAGACACGTTCCCACTATCCCTCTTCTTCTCCCTATTGATAGTTTAACAGGGAGAAGGGGGTTGATGGATGCGTGAATTTTGATCGATAAAGTTTTGCAATTGACGGATTGCAACTTCCTGGAATTCTCTCTCTCACTCTCTAATTCCCAAAACTTCCAATTTTTGGAATCCTTCCGACCAAGGAATATCTAAAAACCCAGAGATATAGAAGGTGTTCTCTGTTGGTGGTGTCTCATTGAACAGAGAGAAATTGAGTTGTTGTACAACCTTTGGAGCAACAATTTGCTGAGGAAAGTCTACAAAGGTAATCATTCCTATTCTTTTTAGTTTAAATGTTAAACTAAGCATGTTTGCATGTAAACCTCCATGTTTAATTAGATTAAAGAGCGTGTTTATTCTGTATGTTTTTGTCAATGTATTGGTTTTTGTTTCAATTAAAGCAATCAAGCAAGTTACGATCTCAAACACGTTTCCGCTGCTCAAGAAGATCAGATCTCCATCACGTGGGTCCCGTTTTCACAGGTCCTACTCCCACTCATTCTCCCACGATCACGATCTCAGCAACTTGAACCCGAACGATCACGAACACTACCACCGGATCTTCTCTGTTGTTCTCTAGGTGAGAGAGGAATGTGGGTTCCCTTTAGGAGGTGGTGAGATGTTTGTGAGAGAGGTTGTGTGTAGAACTCTTCCAACACAACTATGTGATGCTATAGGGTTTCAAAAGAAGCTTTTTTTCAAAATTGCATCTCATGCAACTATATATAGGGAAATAGTCGTGAGGGGCTTTGTAAATGGATCAGCTACGTTGTGCTCAAACGCTATGTGCGTGACTGTCACGTCTTCGCGGTGCACAATCTCCCGTATCAGATGATACTTGCGCTCAATGTGTTTGCCTTTCTTATGGCTCCAAGGCTCACGTGAGTTTGCTACTGCACCACTGTTATCACAGAACACTGTGATTGGCAAGTTCATATTTGGAACAACTTCCAAATCCGTCATGAACTTCCCGAGCCAAATGACTTCCTTTGCGCCTTCACGGGCCGCAACATACTCCGCTTCCATAGTGGAATCGATGCATCCTCGCTTGATGCTTCGCCATACTACAGCTCCTCCATTCAGAATGAAGGCTTATCCCGAAGTGGATTTCCTAGAATCCTTATCAGTCTGAAAATCAAAATTCGTGTATCCCATAAGGATCAAATCCCCACTGCCATACACTAAGTTGTAGTTCCTTGTTCTCCTAAGATACTTGAGGATTGCCTTTACACCGCCCCGGTGATCTAATCTCGGATTGGTGATATCTACCGACAATTCCTCTTTGCATAACAGATGTCGGGCCTAGTACACAACATGGCATACTAGCATTCATCTGATGAATTCAAAGTAAATTAACCACCTATTTTAACAAAAAAAACAGTGCATAATGAAGAGCCATCATTACGCTACTCGATTTTGTTAAAACGATCTAACTACTAGATCTAGGCTAAACATGAAAAGAAGGAAGAAATTTACAGCAAGAAGAACATACTTACTTGTTGTAGATAATCTTCAAGATTTCTTCCTCGGTCACGAACACTTCGTGCTTCTCGATCTCAACGAATGCTCCCCACGAATGGAATCCGAACACTACCACTTGGAGTCTCGGTTGTTCTTCTTTTCGAAGAAGGAAAGTGGTGGGACTTTTGGTGTTTTGGAGAGGGAGGAGAGTTGAGAGAAAATTGAGAGAGAATTCTCTTCTTTTTGAGTGAGAATCAAAAAAATGAGAGATTAACTTGCATTCCTTCATGCAAGAAGGGATTATATAGTGGATTAATCATGGAGTGAAAATCTCCACATTATTACCACTTTACCACAACCATAGGTTATGCAAATCTTATTTGCATAACCACATAATATAAGATATCTCATATCTCATATTGCAAATCTCATTTGCAATAATTGTGGATTAATTAAATTGAATCACATCCAATTTAATTTCTCTCAATTAATTTCTCCAATTAGCCCTAATTCAACAATTAGGCTAACCTATAGTTTATTATGAATCTCATTCACATTAAACTATATATTATATCATTCATATCTCATATAAATGACATAAATGCCCTTAAAGTGAAATTGAACACTTCAATTTCATACCAAAACATTAACCCTTCTTTTAACCAAGATTGAGCCAACCGAGGGACCTAATGGACCTAAAGTGAAGAGCTCCAACGATCCGAGATTAACTCGCCCAACTCTTTGACCCGGTTAATCAACATTCATTAGCTACGGTAACACTCCACTATAGCCCGTGGCGATACTCCCGCGATCACGAATATTACGTGTCCACCGATATAACCAATGCCCATGAGTCGACCCTTCACAAGTTGTTCGTGACACGGTGGATCAAATTACCGCTTTACCCCTCGTGTTCTACCTCTTGTTCCATAAGTCCCCACTGCTCCTCTAATGAACAACATATTGTGATGGTCCAACAATACACAACACCCTTCTCGGGCGATGAAGGGTGGGCGCCGTTGTCCAAGCCACGAGAGCGACAGACTTAAGGGAACAACCCTCTAGTTTTCCTAAAGTGGGAACGCAGTGAATTCCATCTCGCGTAGTTAAGTTTCCACTCCTACTTGGTCCTCGCCCCTGAAAAGATAGGCATATTGGGCGAGTAACGGTGACCACCCTCACCAGACTAGTCAAAGGATGCACTTCCCCGCAGACGGGAGTCCGTAACACGCTCGTGATTCGTGTCGAGTCACTAATGGTCATCTACGATATTATTAGTCCTTACGGTCAACGGTGTTACATCGTGAGGTCTAATAATTCACGGTCCGATCTTTGTACAATCTCATTGCACAGATGCCTCCACTCGCATGTCAACCACATGAACGCAGTCAAATCACCTCGTTTGTATCTAATACAAAGCGGGTCGCATCCACAATGTATCCGAGGATTAGGTCTCTAACCCTATCTATATCATCAGAGACCGTTTCGGGTAATAACTCAACATGATCCTCCCCGTGTGTCCACTACACACCGCTCAAGTTCTAGTTCTCTCATAAATTCAATGACCTGGAGCTTAGTTTATTGGAAAAGTTTATAAATATTATGAGACACAAAGTGATGAAATAAATAACTCTTATTAATTTCAAACTGTATATTACAAACAAGAGATTAGGACAAAAATCCCAACAAAATAGTTTAAAATATAGTAGCACAGTAGAACATTGGTTATAAGGGAACTCTACCGGTGATGTTCTGTCTAAGGTTGGGGGTACTAAAGTTGAAGGTTAACGGAACACCTCCTACCTGGGAATTGACCAGCAGCTTGAGTTGAATTAACCATAGTCCTATGTTACATCTAGATAATTAAAATGTTTATTCACCTAGACATAAGGTTAAAAGACCTAGTTATAATAGTTATAATAGCATAGACTTAGATAGATTCTTTAGCGAGAATCCGACTAAGTTAAACCTATACCCTTACCTTAAGAACTTCAGTGGGAGAAAACGAGGTGTTCGCATCGAGTTTACTCTCACGTCCTCAAGAGTTCACACCGTGAGTTCCATGCTCGGCTACGTGGCGTCAATAGGGCGTCCCCCTACAATAAGTGTTTGCATGGTTCAATACCAAGGTGAATTAGAAGGGAATCGAATCCATGTGAAAAACGATTGTAAATGGTGCGTTCTAAATTTCATTACATGGATTACATTCAAGAACTAATCTATCTAGATTAAGCATATACAAACAAGATGGACAACAAGAATAATACCTTTGAAGAACTTTTCTTCGAGTGCTCCTTCTCCCACGACCACGATCTTAGCAACACGAACCCAAGTGATAACGGACACTACCACCGGATCTTCTCCGTTGTTTTCTAGGTGAGGGAGGAAGGTGGGTTCCCTTTAGGTGAGATGAGATGTTTGTGAGATAGATTGTGTTTTGGAACCTTTCCAACAACACAACAAAATGACACACTAGGGTTTTCCAAGGTTTAGGTCAAAGTTGCATCTCATGCAACTATATATATAGGGAAATAAGGTGGAAATTACCATCCTATCCCTCTTTCATTTTCTCTTTAGTATATAGTTAATATGTGAATCTAATTCACATTAAAACTATATATTATATCAATTATATTACATATAACTGATATGAAATCTCATATATGGAATTGAACACTTCAATTTCATTCCTAACTTTATACCCTCAATATAACCATGTTGAGCCAATGCAGAGACCTAATGGACCTACAGTTCATGAGCTCCAATGATGTGAGATTAACTTATCAAACTCTTTGATCAAGTTAATCAATATTCATTAACTACATGTCACTCCAGTATAGACTTGTAGTTGCACTCTCCTCACTTTAGATTATATTGTGTCCACTGATATAATCATTACCCATGAGTCGACCCTTCACAGGTTGTTCGTAATCACGGTAGGGTCAAATTATCGTTTTACCCCTGTGATTACCTCTTTATTCCTTAAGCACTACTGATCCTCTAATGAACAACAAGCCTATGGTCCTACCATAGACTCATACCCTCGTAGAGGGCGGGGCCCCGTTGTTCAAGACATGGAGTCAGTTCTTAAGGGAACAACCTATCAAATTCCTTAGTGTAGGAATGAGTGAATTCAATCTTGCACAATTAAGTTCTCAGCTACCTATGAGGTTTTGTCCCTAAGAAGGTAGGCTTATTGAGTCCACTACAGGCCAGTCTCACCAATACTAGTCTAAGGACAAACCCTATAAGCAGGAGTTCTTAACTTGCTCAGGATTTAGGTCGAGTCATTAATGACCATCTATAAATTATCAGTCTTACCATGTTAACGGCGTTATACGTGTTAGACTAATAATTTGCAGTCCGGTCTTGTATGAACTCTTCATACAGGATGCCCCCACTCGCATGCCAACCACATGAATAAGTTGGATTACCTCATTTGTACCAATTACAAAGTGGGTCGCATCCATGGTGTTACCAGAATAAGGTTTCCAACCTTATTCTTATACCATAGACCATTTAGGTTATACTCTTGAACATAATCCAAATAGTGTCTACTACACTAATGTTCAAGATACATTATAATCTTGGAGTTTAGTTTATTGGATTTATAAAGCAAGAATATAATTTTATCAAAACAAATAACTCTTTAATTATTTGATCAAAATTACATAAGTTTAGGACACAAATCCCAACAGAATGAGTGAGTACCCATAGTAAATGGAGTAGGACGCGTGTCAACGTATGCTACGGTCTCCTCCATTAGGTCGCACTGTGAGATTTCTATAGTCTGTTTGCTAGGTTGTCCTGGAACAGCCAATCCCTACGGAGGGTCTAACTATAGGGGTCGGAACACCACGTACGCAAAATATGGATAGGGTCTCTTAGGTAATTTTCCAACAGTTGTCTTTCTTAGTAGTAGCATGTTGGCTCAGACCTACTGGATGTGAAAATGGTAGGGTCACATTTAGGGGATAAGTTAAGCTAGTGAACAAGTTCTTGACCAAACAAACGGTAGCTAAGAATCATTCGGACATGAGATGTTCTGGTAGTGAGAATTAGCTGAGAGAGTCACAATTTAAGGGAGGAGTGACTGACCACCTGATGGTGGCTTTTGTTCAAAACACTTGAAATATCGTTGCAAAATTAAAGGTTTAATATAAACACTAGGGTTCTTTAATAATTTTGCAAAAATTGATTGGTGTGTAATGGGTTAAAGGCAATAACTAATTAAAACTATTTTATTTTTGAAAATTTAGCAGGTCGTCCTCAATAATAGCCTTACTCCAAAGTGAACGTTTAACTGGCTAGAATTATACTACGTGGAAGTCCAACTTGAATACAATTCAAGTTGTTGACGACTTACGGTTTGTACTTACTAAGGAATGTCCTCAGGTCCCTGCTCGAAACGCTCCTCAATCTTTTAAGGATGCATACGACCATTGGATCAAGGCCAATGAAGTTCTGGCCAAAAAGCACGAGGGCATGGTCTCACTTCGTGAGATCATGAGTTCGTTGGAGAATATGTTTGGATAGCCGTGGAGCGCCTTTAGCACGAATCTCTTAAGTACGTTCATAACTCCCGTATGAATGAGGGGTCATCGGTGAGAGAACGTGTTCTCGATCTGATGGTCCACTTCAACGTGGCAGAAATGAACGGTGCGGTCATCGACGAGCAAAGTCAGGTGTCCTTCATCTTAGAATCTCTTCCGAAGAGTTTCCTGCAATTCCACAACAATGCGGTGGTGAATAAAATAGAGTACAACCTGACTACTCTCCTCAATGAGTTGCAGACTTTGCAATCCCTTATGAAAAATAAGGGACAGGCTGATGGAGAGGCAAATCTGCAGATAAAGGAAAATGTTTCCATTGCAACGTAGACGGACACTGGAAGCGAAACTGCCCAAAATACCTTGCTGAGCTCAAAGAGAAGAAAGATAAATTCGATTTACTTGTTCTTCAAACTTGTTTAGTGGAAAATGATGATTTTACCTGGATACTTGATTCATGAGCCACTAATCACGTTTGCTCTTTTTTACAGGAAACTAGTTCCTTCAAGGAGCTCGAAGAGGGTGAGATGACGCTGAGGGTCGGAACAGGATGCTAAGCTATTTTTAGAGATAGATTTTTAATTTTAGAAAATCTATACATAGTTCCCAAGATTAAGAGGAACTTGATATCTATCTCTTGCTTAATTGAACACGGTTATTGTATTACCTTTTCTATTAATGAAGCATGTTGGGATGTATGTCCTAATCTCGTATTTGTTTGTAATTTACCAATTGAAATAAATAAGTGTTATTTCTTTCATCTTTTTGTGTCTCGCAAATTTACAAACATTGTCCAATAAACTAAGCTTCAGGGTCATTGAATTTATGAGAGAACTAGAACTTGAACGGTGTGTAGTGGACACACAAGGAGGATCACATTCGAGTAAATGACCCGAGCGATCGACAATATATGGATACGGTGAAGGGAATGAGAATTCTCGCACAGCGGAAGACAATGAAATCGTCATGGTATCATTACGCTACTCGAGTTTTGTTAAAACGATCTAACTATTAGATCTAGGCTAAACATGCTAGAAATGAAGAAATTACAGCAAGATAAAGGTACTTACTTGTTGAAGACTCTCTTCAAGGTTTCTTCCTCGGTCACGAACACTTCGTGCTTCTCGATCTCAACGAACGCTTCCCACTAACGGAATTCGGACACTACCACTTGGAGTCTCGGTTGTTCTTCCTTTGGAAAGAAGGAAGATTGTGGGATCTTATGGTTTTGGAGAGGGAGGAGAATTGAGAGAGTAGAGAGAATTTTGATCTCTTCTCTTTGATCAAAATCAAAAAATGAGAGAAAGATAACCAATCCCTTCTTGCAAAGGGTTTAAATAGTGGAATGATGGAGTTAAAATCTCCACATTATTACCACTTTACCACAACCATAGGTTATGCAAATCTCATTTGCATAATCACATAATATAAGATATCTCATATCTCATATTGCAAATCTCATTTGCAATAAATCTGGATTAATTAAATTGAATCACATCCAATTTAATTTCTCTCAAGTAATTTCTCCAATTAGCCCTAATTCAACAATAAGGCTAACCTATAGTTTATTATGAATCTCATTCACATTAAATTATATATTATATCATTCATATCTCATATAAATGACAAAAATGCCCTTAAAGTGAAATTGAGCACTTCAATTTCATACCAAAACATAAACCCTTCTTTTAACCCCGATTGAGCCAACCGAAGGACCTAATGGACCTACAGTGACGGGCTCCAATGATCCGAGATTAACCTGTCAAACTCTTTGACCCGGTTAATCAACATTCATTAGCTACGGTAACACACCACTATAGCCCATAGCTGCACTTTCGTCAGTGCAGAATATTACGTGTCCACTAATATAACCAATGCCCATGAGTCGACCCTCCACAGGTTGTTCGAAGACACGACTGGATCAAATTACCGTTTTACCCCTTTGTCTACCTCTTGTTCCTTAAGTCCCCACTGCTCCTCTAATGAACAACATATTGTGATTGTCCAACCATACACAACACCCTTCTCGGGCAAGTGAGAAGGTGGGCGTCCCGTTGTCCAAGCCACCGAGACAACACTTAAGGGAACAACCCTCTAGTTTCCTAAAAGCGCGGAACGAGTGAATTCCATCTCGCGTTTAAGTTCCCAGGCTCCCTACTTGGTCCTGTCCCACGAAAAGATAGGCATATTGGGCGAGTAACTGTGACCACCCTCACCCGTACTAGTCAAAGGACACACCCCCGCAGATAGGAGTCCGTAACACGCTCAGGATTCAGGTCGAGTCACTAATGGTCATCTACGATATTAGTCCCATCACATCAGCGGTGTTACATCGGTGGTCTAATAATTCACGATGCGGTCTTGTACAATCTCATTGCACAGATGCCCCCACTCGCATGTCAACCACATGAACGAGTTAAATCACCTCGCTTGTATCTAATACAAAGCGAGTCGCATCCACAAAGTGTATCCGAGATTAGGTCTCTAACCCTATCCATATATCATGAACCGTTCGGGTCATTAACTCGAACGTGATCCTCCCCACTGTGTGTCCATTACACACCATTGAAGTTCTAGTTCTCTCATAAATTCAATGACCCTGGAGCTTAGTTTATTGGAAAAGTTTATAAATATTGCGAGACAAAAAGTAATGAAATGAATAACTCTTATTAATTTCAAACAATAATTCACAAACACGAGATTAGTACAAAAATCCCAACAAACTCCCACTTGGACTAAGCTAGTGGAGAAAATACATTTCAAAATGTACATAAATTACAATGAAGTAATACAATAAACTAGGGCATTGATTACCCGTTTACACATCTCCCACTTGCCTTAGTCAGAAGCTCTCAAGACCTAGACTCTCTAGGTGACCTCAAACACCTTAGTCGTGAGGGGCTTTGTAAATGGATCACCTCGTTGTGCTCCGACGCTATTTGTGTGGACCGTCACGCGTCTCGCGGTGCACTCTCTCGTGTCGATGATACTTGCGCTCAATGTGTTTGCCTCTCTTATGGCTCCGAGGCTCACGTGAGTTGGCTCTCGCACCACGCTTATCACGAGCGTTGTGATCGGCAAGTTCATATTTGGAACAACTTCCAAATCCGAAATGAACTTCCTAAGCCAAACAGCTTCCTTTGCAGCTTCACAAGTCGCAACATACTCCGCTTGCATAGTGGAATCAGCGATTCATCCCTGCTTGATGCTTCGCCATACTATAGCTCCTCCATTCAGAATCAAGGCTGACCCCGAAGTGGATTTCCTAGAATCCTTATCTGTCTGAAAGTCAGAGTCTGTGTATCCCGCAAGGATCAAATCTCCACTACCATACACTAAACTGTAGTTCCTTGTTCTCCTAAGATACTTGAGGATTGCCTTTACGGCTGTCCAGTGATCTAATCCTTGATTGAACTGATATCTAATTACAATTCCTACTGCATAACAGATGTCGAGCCTAGTACACAACATGACATACATCGGGGTCCCTACAGCCGAAGCATATGGAATCCGTCTCATATCCTCAACATCTTGAGGAGTCTTAGGACACTGATCCTTAGACAAGTGAACCCGATGCCTGAAAGACAGTAAGCCCTTCTTGGAGTTCTGCATCTTATATTTAGACAACATCTTGTCAATATAAGACGCTGAGAGACAAGGCTAGCGTTACTGTTCTTCCGCTTTGGACAATCTGATACCTAGAACGTCTTGAGCTTTCTCCCAAATCTTTCATTTGAAATTGCAAAACTAGCCACTTCTTCACGTCGAAGAAATTCTACCTCATTCCCAATGAGAAGAATATTGTCCACATACAACACCAAAAATGATGGCTTTTTGTCAACGATTTTCTTGTAAACACAAGGCTCGTCAACATTTTTATCAAAGCCATAAGATTTGATCACCTCATCAAACCTTATATTCCAAGACCTCGAAACTCGTTTTAGTCCATAAATGGACCTATGAAGCCAAACAAACCTTTTGCTCTTGGCCGTGGGCAATGAACCCTTTGGGTGGTCCATGTAGATGGTCTCATCAAGTTTGCCATTCGAAAGGTTGTCTTGGCGTCCATCCGCCATACCTCGTAGTCATAATACGCGACAATGGCGGTAAGGATCTCGATCGAATTTACCATGGCAGCAGTGAAAAGGTCTCCTCATAGTCAACCCTTCAACTTTGGGTAAAACCCTTTGTCACTAGTCTGGCTTTGAAGGTCTGCACCTTCCCATCTACGCCACATTTGCGCTTGTAGATCCATTTGCAACTAATAGGTTTTACCCCATCCGGTTGATCAACAAGCTCCGAGACAGAATTGAAATACATAGACTCCATTTCCTGGTCCATAACTTTAATTCACTGTCTTTTGTCAACATGAACCATTGCCTGATCATAGGTCAATGGTTCCTCACAGTCATCATCAGGAGCGACAACTGAGGTTTCAGCTAAACCCATGTAGCGATCGGGCTATCTCACAGTCCTCCCACTACGTCGAGGCATTCCCAACTCTTGGGAACAGATTGGACTAGACGTGCTAGGATCAACAACACTTGTTGACGTACTAGCCCCATCAAAGACTCTTGCTTTGATGTAATCGCCCATTTCATTTAACACAATTTTACTCCTTGGTAAATGATCCCTGATGTGGTCTTCCTCTAGGAAAGTGGCGTTTGTCGACACAAGCACCCTATTTTCCTTAGGATCGTAAAATAGACCACCCCTAGTCTCTTTTGGGTAACCTACGAATAGACACAATTTCGAACAGGGTTCTAACTTTTTTGGGTTTGACACCAACACGTGGGTCGGGCATCCCTAAATTCTGAAGTGATGTAAACTGCCTTTACGTCCACTCCAGAGCTCGAAAGGTGTTTCACAAACACTCTTCGACGGAACGTTGTTCAAAATATAGACCGCAGTCTCCACTGCATAACCCCAAAAAGAATTAGGGAGACGAGCATAGCTCATCATCGACCGAACCATGTCCAACAAGGTTCTGTTTCTCCTCTCTGATACACCATTCTGCTGTAGCATACCAGGTGCTGAGAGTTGGGAAGTAATTCTGTGTTCTATCATATAGTCCTGGAATTCAGTGTCCATGTAATCTCCACCTCGATTCGATCGAAGTGTTTTAAGGGATTTACCTAAGAGGTTCTCAAACTCAGTCTTGTACTCCTTGAACTTTTCAAGAGTTTCAGACTTCCTGTGCATTAGGTAAACATACCCATACCTTGAGTAATCGTCTATGAAAGACACGAAGTACTCATAACCGCCCCGAGCTTTAACATTCATCGGACAACAGAGGTCAGAATGTACTAACTCAAGTGGCTCTTTGGCTCTATATCCTTTTCCACTAAAAGGACGTTTAGTCATCTTGCCCTCAAGGCATGACTCACACACCGGCAAAGAGTTTTCTTCCAACTCGTTTAGAAGTTCACTCTTCACTAGTTTCTCAATCCTATTGAGATTAATGTGGCCTAACCGTAGATGCCAAAGATGGGCATTTTCCTTAGGAGAAACTTTCGTTTTCTTAGTTCGTGTTTCTGCAGTTTTAAACAATTCAGTATTTAAAATACGTTTGACCGAATTAGGTTTCAAAACATACAGATTATGCTCAAGTGAAGCAGAATAGATAAGATTACCATTTCTGAAAATAAACGCTTTATTACCATAAAATAAAACGAAAAATACAATGTTCTAAAAGGCAGGAAATGTAGCTTCACCGTGTCGATCGCTGCAGCAGAGACAAGCTCCCCAGATCCAACCTGAGTCACCTCACCCTCTCGCAGCTGCTGCCAGGAATCAATCTCCTGAAAAGAAGAACAAACATGGTTAGTCGCGCCCGAATCCAATATCCAGGCAGAGTCACTACTCTCCACTAAACAAGTTTCTGTTACAACTAAATCACATTTACCTTGATTCTTCCTCTCGGCGATGGTTGGGGCGGTTCCTCTTCCAATGTATGCGCCCTCATTGCGCAGTGGGAAACACTTTCTTTCTCTCGCAACGCCCTTGACCTTCTTGCCCTTGTGGGTGGCAGCTCGGTTAGTTTTACCCCTCTTCATCCTCTTCTTCCCTTTCGGGCGTGAAGGTGAAACAGATTTCGTCCCATAGGTCGAACTCCTGTGATAAGACCTGTAGGCAACATTTGCCTCAGATTCCTTGACCCTGTTCAAGGACTGGAAATTTTGTAGCTCATTGAGGAGGGTAGTCAGAGTGTAGCTAATTTTGTTCATAACAACATTGCTACGAAACTAAAGGAAACTCTTCAGAAGAGTCTCCAGAATAAAACTAACTTGGCTCAACTCGTCGATCGAAGCCCCGTTCATCTCAGCCAGATTAAATTGGGTCATCATGTCTAGAACATGTTCACGCGGATGACGACCCTCCCTTCATTCGTATGCGTTGAAAACGTATTTGAGCGAGTCATCATGCAGAACCTAAAAGGATCGTTGTCCAAACATTTCCTGCAAGGACTCCATGACCTCCTTAGCAGTGACCATCAGCTCATGCTTCTTTGCCAATACATCAGACATGCTAGAAATAATGTAGACCTTGGCCTTTTCTTTGGCCCTGATCCACCGATCGTATGGATCGCGAACACTTCACGACGCTGTCGAGCCCGACATCTGAGGACACTCCTCAGACAGCACGAACTTAATGTCGTCAGTTACCAAAATCGTGTTTATGTTGTTTTTCCAACTTTGGTAATTATCTCCCACTAATTTATCGGAGGCGAGTAGAGCTATTATTGCGCTAGACATGTTTTAAGCTGAAAAATTAAGAAAAACTTTGTGTTAGTGTTGCAAAAAACTTTTGAAATCCAATCAAGTTTTGGCAAAATTTTTTCTTGATCCCTAGGTCATTCAAAACTTTGCAATGATACCCTAAAGGTTTAGAATGACCGCAACCGAAGGGTGAACAGAACACTCCTCCTCTAGGACGAGACTTTCTCGATCAGACCCTAATCCCAGAATAACTTTTATTCCATTAGGCGTCCAATTACCATTGTTCGGTCGAATTCATTAACACTTAACGAATTCTGTGAGTTTCACCCTCAATCTTTAAGTTTCCAAGCATCCGTCCAAACAATAGCCACCGAAGGGTGAACCAAGTAGGAAAACCAACCAGGAAACTGTATCCCTTTTGGGAATTCACGGAGTTCCGACTCCCATGATCAGACCCTCCGAAGGGATTGTCCGGTCCAGCCAAACTAGCGAGGCGGATCATGGCGCCTCACGGTGTGAATCGAAAGAAGAGACCGTGGGTCTCGTTTTCCACAAGTTCCGCTCCCACTCACTATAAGTACTCTCTCCATCCACGATGATATTGACCTATACAAATGCCACCCGAAGGGGGACACTCCCATTTGCGCCACGAGGCCGAGTATAGATCTCACGGTGTGGACTTAAAGGAGATTTATGGTTGGAAATTCAAATGTATCTCATACACTATATTTCCTCCCACTCAAAGACTTTAATTTTAATAGGGATTGACCTAGATAAACCTAGCTAAAAATTACCTAAGTCTACCAATATAACTCTTATATGGTATTAACCTAAGTCTATAATCACATTATAACTTAGGTCTATGTGAGTAAATTAAAACACTTTTAATTAGCGGCACTCACGATAAGTATAATCTAAGAATCTCTCTCCCGAGAATTCACTCCCGTGTCGGTTTCCTGTGTAGGGGTGTTCATGAGCGTCAAACTTAAATACCCCAACCTTAGACAAAAACTTCCTTAGACAGAGTTACTAATCGGTCTCCATTCATAGACAAAACTTTGATTTCCTAATTTCTAATCTCATTAGAAAAAGAAAACCTAAGTCTAATTATTCAAGTTCTAAACTCTTTAAAACTAATAATTAACTTAGGTTGCATGCATTTCTATGTTATAGTGCTTGATCATTCATCACATGAATAACTATATACTATAACATAATATTATTCATCACATGAATATAAATGCATGAGCATACTTTAATCTAAAAATATAACACTTATATTAATTAAATTAAACATGCATTTAATTATATTATAACTCTTATAATATAACCTATCATGCAAACTATATATTATAACTCTTAGAATATAAATGATGCATGAAATGTTTAACCTAAGGTGGGATTTTAAATCTATATGACATACAATATGCACATAGAATTTAATTAAATCATACATTTCATGCATAAAATAATTAAATAGCAAAATTAGACTAGTTTTTGGCACCTATGGGCAATTATTTAATTAAATAACATTAATATAACATTTATATTAACATTATTTAATAAAATAATTAAATAAAAGAATTAAATACATTTTACAAATATAAAAATAATAAAAAAAATGAAGTAAACGGCCCCACTTTCCATTTGCCCACGAACTTCGCGAGACTGCCCATGAACTGCCCATTACGCGTGCGGCGTTGCAACGTCGTGGGCAGCGTTGCAACGCTGCCGCGTCCAGCGTTGAGGCCAGCATGCTCCACGTCGTGGCGTTGCAACGCTGCTCTGCAGCCAAGCCAGCGCCCGCAAGGATAGCGTTGAGACGCCGATGAACAGCGTCTCAACGCCATCGACAGAACAGCATTTCCGCTTCGATTTCTTCACAGCAACTCTTGCCACGAACAACCCGGACTTACAGACTCGATTTACAACAAAATGCCCAAAAACAACGGGCCCTTACATTGATCTCATCAACATAAATTGTAAATCTAAAAGTGCCAAAAAACCGAAACATCCAAAATCGCAACCCAACATTCATCTCATGAATTCAAAGTAAATTACCCACCTATTTTAACAAAAACAGTGCATAATGAAGAACCATTGAAATGGCTCTGATACCAATTGAAGGGAATGAGAATCCCCGTGCAGCGGAAGACAATGGAATCGTCATGGTATCATTACGCTACTCGAGTTTTGTTAAAACGATCTAACTATTAGATCTAGGCTAAACATTCTAGAAGGAAGAAATTACAGCAAGATAAAGGTACTTACTTGTTGAAGACTCTCTTCAAGGTTTCTTCCTCGGTCACGAACACTTGTGTAATTTATGCCCTAGACTTGTGTAATTTTGATCAATTAAATAAAGTGTTATTTGTTTTGATAAGATTACGCCTTGCTTTATAAATCCAATAAACTAAGCTCCAAGGTTATAACGTTTATCTTGAAATCATGTAGTGGACACTATTTGGGTTGAGTTCAAGATTATAACCTAAATAGTCTATGGTATAATAATAAGGTTAGGAACCTCATTCGAGTAACACCATGGATGCGACTCACTTTGTAATTAGTACAAATGAGGTAATCCAACTCATTCGTGTAGTTGACATGCGAGTGGGGGCATCCTGTATGAAGAGTTCATACAAGACTGGATCGTAAATTATTAGTCTAACCAAAGATAACACCGTTAATGAGATAAGACTAGTAATTTATAGATGGTCATTAGTGACTCGACTCGAATCTGAGCAAGTTAAGAACTTACGCTTATAGGGGTTTGTCCTTAGACTAGTATGGTGAGAGTGGCACATGAACCGACTCAATAAGCCTACCTTCTAAGGGACAGAACCTCGTAGGTAGCTGGAAACTTAACTATGCAAGATGGAATTCACTCATTCCTCTACTGAGGATTTAGATAGGTTGTTCCCTTAAGAACTGACTCCAGGTCTTGAACAACGGGGCCTTGCCCTCTTGTTCATTAGAGGATCAGTGGTGCTTAAGGACCAAAGAGGTAATCACAGGGGTAAAACGGTAATTTGACACAGCTGTGATCACGAACAACCTGTGAAGGGTCGACTCATGGGTAATGATTATATTAGTGGACACAATAATATCTACAATGAGAGAGTGCAAATACAAGTCTATAGTGGAGTGACTTGTAGTTAATGAATATTGATTAACTGGATCAAAGAGTTTGATCAGTTAATCTCACATCATTGGAGCTCATGATATGTAGGTCCATTAGATCCCTCCGTTGGGTCAATATGGTAATATTGAGGGTATAAAGTTAGGAGTGAAATTGAAGTGTTCAATTTCAAACATGAGGAGTTATATCAATTATATATGATGTAATTGATATAATATATAGTTTTAATGTGAATTATATTCATATATAAACTATATACTAAAGAGAGATTAAAGGAGAGGTAGGATGGTTATTTTCATTCCATTCCCCTACATATATGGTTGCATGAGATGCAACTAGGTTAAGACATTCTAAGGATTTAGAAGCTCCCTTGTTGTTGTTGGAAAAGTTTCAAGACAACAAGCATCTCTCTCAAAATTACCTCACATCTCCTAAAGGGAACCCACCTTCCTCCCTCACCTAGAGAACAACGGAGAAGATCCGGTGGTCGTGTCTTCGCACGTTGGAATTCTTGTTGCTGAGATCGTGACTGTGGAGAGAGCACTCGAAGAAAGGTTCTTCAAAGGTAAATTCTTGTTGTCCATTTTACTTTTATGCTTAATCTAGTTTTGTATGTTCTTGAATTTATCAACGTAACTAAATCAAGAGCACGCGATTCACAATCGCTTCCGCTGCGGGGACTTTGATTCCCTTCAGATGCATCCCGGCTTGATGCTTCGCCATACTACAACAACTCCATTAAGAATGAAGGTTGACCCCAAAGTTGATTTCCTAAAATCCTTATCGGTCTGAAAGTCAGAATTTGTGTATCCCGTAAGGATCAAATCCCCACTGTCATACACTAAGTTAGAGTTCCTCGTTCTCCTAAGATACTTGAGGATTCCCTTTACTGCTATCCAGTGATCTAATCCTTGATTGGATTTATATCTCATCGACTATCCCTCTCGCATAACGTGTATGTCGGGCCTAGTACACAGCATGACATACATCAGGCTCCCTACAGCTGAAGCATAGGGTATCCGTCTCATATCTTCAACATCTTGAGGAGTCTTAAGACACTTATCCTTAGACAAGTGAACCTTGTGCCTGAAAGGCAGCAAACCCTTCTTGGAGTTCTGCATCTTATATTTAGACAACATGTTGTCAATATAAGACGTTTGAGACATGGCTAGCGTTCTGTTTTTCCGGTTCCAGACTATCTGGATACCTAGAACATACTAAGCTTCTCCCAAATCTTTCATTTGGAATTGCGAAGCTAGCCACTTCTTCACGTCAGTAAGAAATTCTACCTCATTCCCAATGAGAAGAATATCATCCACGTATAATATTAGAAATGCGACAGTTTTGTCAACGATTATCTTGTAGACACAAGGCTCGTCAACATTCTGATCAAAGCCATAATATTTGATTGCCTCATCAAACCTTAAATTCCAAGACCTCGAGACTTGTTTCAATCCATAAATAGACCTACGAAGCCGACAAACCTTTTGCTCTTGGCCTTGGGCAATGAACCCGTTGGGCTGGTCCATGTAGATGGTTTCGTCAAGGTTGCCATTCAGAAAGGCGGTCTTGACATCCATCTACCATACCTCGTAGTCATAATACGTGGCAATGGCCAGAAGAATCCTGATCGACTTTACCATGGCAACAAGTGAAAAGGTTTCCTCATAGTCAACCCCTTCAACCTGGGTAAAACCCTTTGCCACTAGTCGTGCTTTGAATGTTTGCACCTTCCCATCTACGCCACGTTTACGCTTGTAGATCCATTTGCAACCAATAGGTTTTACCCCATCAGGTTGATCCACAAGCTCCCTTACAGAATTGAAGTACATTGACTCCATTTCCTGGTCCATAGCTTTAATCCATTCGTCCTTTTCAACATCGACCATAGTCCGATCATGGGTCAATGGATCTCGCAGATCATCATCGGGATTGATGACTTGGGTTTCAGCTAAACCCATATAACGTTACGTTGTCTCACGCCTCCCACTACGCCGAGGCATTCCCAACTCTTGGTAACGGATTTCACTTGACGTGCTAGGATCAACAACACTTGTTGACGTACTGCCCCATCAGCAACTCTTGCAGACATACTGTCCATTTCATTCAACACGATTTTGCTTCTAGGCAAATGATCTCTGATGTGGTCTTCCTCAAGGAAAGTGGCGTTTGTCGACACAAGCACCCTATTATCCTTAGGATCATAAAAAATACCACCTCTGGTCTCTTTTGGGTAACCTACGAATAGGCACAATTTTGAACGGGCTTCTAGCTTCTTCGGGTTTGACACCAACACATGAGTCGGGCATTCCCAAATTCTGAAATGGTGTAAACTACCTTTACGGCCATTTCAGAGTTCGAAAGGTGTTTCACAAATACTCTTCGACGAAATGTTGTTCAAAATATACACCGCAGTCTCCACTGCGTAACCCCAAAAGGAATCATGGAGACGAGCATAGCTCATCATCGACCGAACCATGGCCAACAGGGTTCTGTTTCTCCTCTCCGATACACCATTCTGTTGTGGCATACCAGGTGCTGAGAGTTAGGACGTAATTCCGTATTCTATCATCTAGTCCTGAAATTCAGTGTCCATATACTCTCCACCTTCATCTGATCGAAGTGTTTTTATCATTTTACCTAACATGTTCTCAACCTCAGTCTTGTACTCCTTGAACTTTTCAAGATATTCAGACTTCCTATGCATTAGGTAAATATACCCATACCTCGAATAATCATCAATGAAAGATACGAAGTATTCGTAATCACCTCATGCTTTAACACTCATAGGACCACAGAGGTCAGAATGTATAAGCTCAAGGGGCTCCTTGGCTCTATATCCATTTTCACTAAAAGGACGTTTGGTCATTTTGCCTTCAAGGCATGACTCATACACCGGTAAAGAGTTTTCTTCTAACTGACTTAGAAGTCCACTCTTCACTAGTCTCTCAATCCGATTGAGATTAATGTGGCCTAACCTTAGATGCCAAAGATTGGAATTTTCTTTCGGAGAAACCTTAACTCTCTTAGTTCGTGTTTCTGTTGTTTTAAACAATTTAGTATTCAAAACGCTTTTGACCGAATTTGGCTTTAAAACATACAAGTTAGACTTAAGTGAAGCAGAACACAAGAAATTTCCATTTCTAGAAATAAACGCTTTATTACTAGAAAAAATTACAGAAATTTATTGTTCTAATAAGAATGAAATAGAAATAAGGTTTCTAGTAAACCCTGGAACTATGTACATATTGTCCAACAATAAAAAAGTCCTGCCAAAATGGAGCTTCACTTTGTCGATCGCTGCAGCAGAGACTATCTCCCCGGATAACACCCGTAGAGTCCCCTCACCCTCTCGCAGCGGCTGGCAGGAATCAATTCCCTGAAAAGAAGAACAAACATGGTTAGTGGCGCCCGAATCTAAAACCCAGGAAGAGTCACTACTCTCCACTAAACATTTCAGTAACCAGTAAATCACATTTACCTTGATTCTTCCTCTCGGCAAGAAACTTGGGATAGTTTCGCTTCTAGTGGTCGTCCCCATTGCAGTAGAAACACTTTTCTTTCTCTGCAACTTCCTTGACCTTCTTGCCATTTTGGTGTTTGCTCAGTCAACTTTACCCCTTTTCATCTTCTTCTTCCCTTTCTCGGCGTGAAGGAGCAACGAGTTTAGTCTCGGAGGTCGAACCCTCGTGATAAGACTCAGAGGTAACATTGCCTCGCATTTCGGTGCCACTGATCCTCATAAAGGACCGAAATTCAGAGCTCATTGAGGAGGGTAGTAAGTGTGTAGCTAATCTTGTTCATAACGCACGTTGCTCTGGCAAGGAAACTCTTCTAAGAGTCTCTGCAATAAAGCTAACTTTGCTCGACTCGTCGATCGAAGCCTCATTAATCTCTGCCAAATTAAAGTGGGTCATCATGTCTAGAACGTGTTCTCGGACAAACGACCCTTCTTTCATTCGAGCGTTGAAAACGTGTTTGAGCGAATCGTGTCTGACTTGAAAGGACTGTTGTCCAAACATGTCTTGCAACGAATCCATGATCTCCTTAGCGGTGACCATCAACTCATGCTTCTTTTCCAGGACTTCAGATAAGCTGGCAATGATGTAGACCTTGGCCTTTTCATTGGCCCTGATCCATCGATCGTAAGAATCACGAACATTTCGTGATGCGCGAGGAAAAGAAACAATCGAGAACATTCCTCGCATGCACGAATTTCGTGTCGCCGCACTAAGATCGTGTTGATATTATTCTTCAAAGTTTGGAAGTTATCTCCCACTAATTTTTCGGAAGCTAATAAAGCTATTATTGAGCTAGACATGTTTTTAGCTGAAAAAAATCAAATAAATTTTGTGTCAGTCTCGCATAAACTTTTGAAAACCAATCAAGTTTTAGCAAAATTTAATCCTATGATCCCTAGGTCATATAAAATTTGCAATGATATCCTAAAGGTTTAGAATGACTGCCACCGAAGGGTGAACAGAAACACTCCTCCTCTAGGACGAGACTTTCTCAACAAGACCCTAGTCCCAGAATAACTCTTATTCCATTAGGCGTCCAGTTACCATTATTTGGTCGAATTCATTAACACTTAACGAATCTCGTGAGTGTCACCCTCAATCTTTAAGCTTCCAAGTATTTGTCCAAACAATAGCCACCAAGGGTGAACCACGAAGGAAAACCAACAAGGAAATCAGATCCCTTTCGAAATTCACCGTAAGTGGTCTCACTTATGTGAATCGAAAGAAGAGACCGTGGGTCTCGTTTTCACAGGTCCCGCTCCCACTCACTATAAGTACTCTCTCAATCAACTTTGATATTGACGAGCTCCAATTTCCGTTCACGAACTCCTCTTGCTTTCTCGAACTCAACGATCTCGAACTACTCGAACTCTTCTCACGAACGAAAACCAAACACAACCCTTTGGCTTCTCGGTTGTTCTTCTTTTGGAAGAAGAAAGTTTGTGGGAACTTCTTTTATTTCGGTATTGTGAGGAAAAAAGTAGAGAGAAAATTTGAGAGAGAACTTTTGCTTCTTTTGGTGAAAATCCAAAAATGAGCAAATGAGCAACAACGTTGTAATGGTCCAACCATAAACAACAACCCTCTCGGACTAGTGAGAGGGTGGGCGATCGTTGTCCAAGCCCTGGACACAACACTTAAGGGAACAACCCCTCTAGTTTCCCTAAAGACAGGAACGAGTGAATTTCGTCTCGCGTAGTTAAGTTATCAGCTCCCTACTTGGTCCTGTCCCTATAAGATAGGCATATTTGGCGAGTAACTGTGACCAACCTCACTCGTACTAGTCAAAGGACAGATCCTCGCAGACAGGAGTCCGTAACACGCTTGGAATTCAGGTAGAGTCAATAATGGTCATCTACGAAGTTATTAGTCCTTACTGTCAACGGTGTTACATCAGTAGGTCTAATAATTCACGGTCCGGTCTTATACAATCTCATTGTACAGGATGCCCCCACTCGCATGTCAACCACATGAACGAGTCAGATCACCTCGTTTGTATCTTAATACAAAGCGGGTCGCATCCACATTGTATCCAGAATTAGGTCTCCAACCCCATCCATATACTGTAGACCGTTCGGGTCATTAACTCGAACGTGATCTTCCCTGTGTGTCCACTACACACCGTTCAAGTTCTAGTTCTCTCATATATTTAATGACCGTAGAGCTTAGTTTATTGGAAAAGTTTATAAATATTGTGAGACACAAAGTGATGAAATGAATAACTCTTATTAATTTCAAACCATATATTACAAACACGAGATTAGGACAAAAATTCCAACAAACTCCCACGTGGACTAAGCTAGTGGAGAAAATACATTTCTGAAATGTACATAAATTACAATGAAGTAATACAATAAACTAGGGCATTGAATACCCGCTTACACATCTCCCACTTGCCCTAGTTAGGAAGCTCTCAAGACCTAGACTCTCTAGTGACCTCAAACACCTTAGCCGTGAGGGCTTTGTAAATGGATCATTCACGCTGCAGCTCCGACGCTATCTCTGCGTGATCGCCACGTCTCCGCGGTGCACAATCTCCCGTATCAGATGATACTTGCGCTCAATGTGTTTGCCTCTCTTATGGCTCTGAGGCTCACGTGAATTGGCTACTACACCACTGTTATCACAAAAAAGTGTGATCAGCAAGTTCATATTTGGAATAACTTCCAAATCATCATGAACTTCCTAAGCCAAATGACTTTTTTTGCGACTTCACAAGCCGCAACATACTCGCTTCTATAGTGGAATTAGCGATGCATCCTCGCTTGATGTTTCGCCATACTACAACTCCTCCATTCGTAATGAAGGTGACCCCAAAGTGAATTTCCTAGAATCCTTATCGGTGCTGAAAATCGAATCCATGTATCCCGTAAGGATCAAATCCCCACTACCATACACTAAGCTATAGTTCCTCGTTCTCCTAAGATACTTGAGGATTGCCTTTACTGTTACCGCCCAATGATCTAATCTCGGATTGGACCGATATCTACCGACAATTCCTCTTGCATAACGGATGTCGGGCCTAGTACACAAGCATGGCATACATCAGAGCTCCCTATAGTGAAGCATATGAAAATCATCTCATATCCTCAACATCTTGAGGAGTCTTAGGACACTGATCCTTAGACAAGTGAACCCCATGCCCGAAAGGCGACAAAGCCCTTTCTTGGAGTTCTCGCATCTTATATCTAGACAACATCTTGTCAATATAAGACGCTGAGACAAGGCTAGCGTTCTGTTCTTCCTGGCTCCGACAATGCTGATACCTAGAACATCTTGAGCTTCTCCCAAATCTTTCATTTGGAATTGCTGAGCTAGCCACTTCTTAACGCCGAAGAAATTCTACCTTATTCCCAATGAGAAGAATATCGTCCACATACAACACCAAAAATGCGGCGCTTTGTCAACGATTTTCTTGTAGACACAAGGCTCGCCGACATTTTGATCAAAGCCATACGATTCGATCGCCTCATCAAACCTTATATTCCAAGACCTCGAAGCTTGTTTCACCCATAAATGGACCTATGAAGCCGGCAAACCTTTTGCTCTTGGCCTTGGCAATGAACCCTTTGGGTTGGTCCATGTAGATGGTCTCATCAAGTTTGTCATTCAAAAAGGCTGTCTTGACGTCCATCTGCCATACCTCGTAGTCATAATACGCGGCAATGGCCGAAGAATCTCGATCGACTTTACCATGGCAACAGTGAAAAGGTCTCCTCATAGTCAACCCTTCAACTCGGGTAAAACCCTTTGCCACTAGTCGGGCTTTGAAGGTCTGCACCTTCCATCTACGCCACGCTTACGCTTGTAGATCCATTTGCAACCAATAGGTTTTATCCCATCCGGTTGATCCACAAGCTCCAATACAGAATTGAAGTACATAGACTCCATTTCCTAGGCCATAGCTTTAATCCACTCGTCTTTGTCAACATCAACCATTGCCTGATCATAGGTCAATGGATCCTCACAGTCATCATCAGGAGCGACAACTGAGGTTTCAGCTAAACCCATGTAGCGATCAAGCTGTCTCACAGTCCTCCCACTACGTCGAGGCATTCCCAACTCTTTGGAACGGATTTGACTAGACGTGCTAGGATCAACAACACTTGTTGACGTACTAGCCCCATCAACAACTCTTGCTGATGTACTGTGCATTACATTCAACACAATTTTACTCCTTGGTAAATGATCCCTGGCGTGGTCTTCCTCTAGGAAAGTGGCGTTTGTCGACACAAGCACCCTATTTTCCTTAGGATCGTAAAACAGACAACCCCTAGTCTCTTTAGGGTAACCTACGAATAGGCACAATTTCGAACGGGGTTCCAACTTTTTCGGGTTTGACACCAACACGTGGGTCGGGCATTCCCAAATCCTGAAGTGATGTAAACTACCTTTGCGTCCACTCCAGAGCTCGAAAGGTGTTTCACAAACACTCTTCGACGGAACGTGTTCAAAATATAAACTACAGTCTCCACTGCGTACCCCCAAAAAGAATCAGGGAGACGAGCATAGCTCATCATCGACCGAACCATATCCAACAAGGTTCTGTTTCTCCTTTCCGATACACCATTCTGTTGTGGTATACCAGACACTGAGAGTTGGGACGTAATTTCGTGTTCTATCATATAGTCCTTGAATTTAGTGTCCATGTACTCTCCACCTCGATCCGATCGAAGTGTTTTAAGCGATTTACCTAAGAGGTTCTCAATCTCAGTCTTGTACTCCTTGAACTTTTCAAGAGTTTCAGACTTCTTGTGCATTAGGTAAATATACTCATATCTGGAGTAATCGTCCATGAAAGACACGAAATACTCATAACCACTTCTCGAGTTTTAACATTCATCGGACCACAGAGGTAAGAATGTTACTCAAGATGATCTTTGGCTCTATATCCTTTTCCACTAACAGGACGTTTGGTCATTTTGCCCTCAAGGCATGACTCACACACCGGTAAAGAGTTTTCTTCCAACTCGTTTAGAAGTTCACTCTTCACTAGTTTCTCAATCCTATTGAGATTATTGTGTGGCTAACTGAGATGCCAAAGATGGGCATTTTCTTTAGGAGAAACTTTTGCTTTCTTAGTTCATAAGTTTCAATTGCTTTAAACAATTCGATGTTCAAAACACTTTTGACCGAATTTGGGTTCAAAACATATAGATTGCTCTCAAGCGAAGAAGAACAAATCAAATTTCCATTTCGAGAAATAAACGCTTTATTACTCTTGAATGAAACAGAAATATTTTGTTCTAATAGGTAGGAAATAGAAACTAGGTTTCTCGTAAACCCAGGAACTATATACATATTATCCAATAATAAGTACTTTCCGCCAAAGAACAGTTTCATTGTGTCTATTGCTGCAGCTAAGACAACTTCTCCGGATCCAACCCTGAGTGTTATCTGACCCTCTTGTGGCGGCTGCCAGGAACTTAATCCTTGAAAAGAAGAGCAAACATGGTTAGTGGCGCCTGAATCCAATATCCAAGCAAAGTCATTACTCTCCACTAAACAAATTTCTGTGACAAGTAAATCACATTTACCTATTATCTTCTTTTCATCAAGGAATTTGGGACAACTCCTTTTCAAGCGTCCGTCCCTATTGCTGTAGAAACACTTTCTGGCAACATCCTTGATTTCTTTGCCTTTTAGGGCAGCAGCGCGGTTAACCTTAACTCCCTTCAACTTCTCCTTCTTCCCTTTATGGCCTGAAGAGTCTACAAACTTTGTCCCAGAGATCATACCCCTGTGAAAAGGTCTTAAGGCAACACTTGCCTCAAACTTCTGTCTCTAGTTTGCACCAAGGACTAGAAGGTTTGTAGATCGTTGAATAGGATCATTGAACTGCACCCGAGGACCTTCCTCAGTGAGCGCGAACTCTTGGTCGTCATTTACCAAAATTGTGTTTATGTTGTTTTTCCAACTTTGGAAATTATCTCCCGCTAACTTATCGGATGCGAGTAATGCTATTATTGCGCTAGACATTTGTAGCTGAAAAAATAAGATAACTTTGTTTTAGTCTCGCAAAAAACTTTTTAAAATCCAATCAAGTTTTAGCAAAATTGTTTCATGATCCCTAGGTCATTCAAAATTTTGCAATGATACCCTAAAGGTTTAGAATGACCGCCACCAAGGGTGAATGTAACACTCCTCCTCTAGGACGAGACTTTCTCGATCAGACCCTAATCCCAGAATAACTCTTATTCCATTAGGCGTCCAATTACCATTGTTTGGTCGAATTCATTAACACTTAACGAATTCTGTGAGTGTCACCCCCAATCTTTAAGTTTCCAAGCATCCGTCCAAACAATAGCCACCGGATGGTGAACCAAGAAGGAAAACCAACCAGAAATCAGTATCCCTTTCGAGAATTCACGGTGTTCCAACTCCCATGATCAAGCCTCCGGCGGGATTGTCCGGTCCAAAGCAAACTAGCGAGCGGATCATAGGCGCCTCACGGTGTGAATCGAAAGAAGAGACCGTGGGTCTCGTTTTCCACAAGTCCCGCTCCCACTCACTATAAGTACTCTCTCCATCCACGATGATATTGACCTATACAAATGCCACTCGAAAGGGACGCTCCCATTTGTGCCACGAAACCGAGCATAGATATCACGATGCGGACTTAACTGAGATTTGTGGTTGGAAATTCAAATGTATCTCATACACTATATTTCCTCCCACTCAAAGACTTTAATTTTAATAGGGATTGACCTAGATAAACCAATGGCTAAAATTTACCTAAGTCTACCAATATAACTCTTATATGGTATTAACCTAAGTCTATAATCACATTATAACTTAGGTCTATGTGAGTAAATTAATTAACACTTAATTAATCTAAGATCTCACGAATATAACCTAAGAATCTTCTGGACCAAATTCACTCCGAGGTCGATTTCCGAGGAGGGTGTTCATGGCGCCAACTTAAATACCCCACCTTTAGACAAAACCTTCCTTAGCGAGAGTTACTTATCGCCTCCATTCAAAGGTCATATTTGATTTCCTAATTCTAATCTTATTAAAACTAGAAAACCTAAGTCTAATTATTCAAGTTCTAAACAATTTAAAACTAATAATTAACTTAGGTTACATGCATTTCTATGTTATAGTGCTTGATCATTCATCACATGAATAATACTATACTATTACATACATTCATCACATGAATTAAATGCATGAGCATGCTTTTAATTTAAAAATATAACACTTATATTAAATAAATTAAATCATGCAAACATTATATTATAACTCTTATAATATAATTCTATCATGCATACTATATATTATAACTCTCATAATATAAATATGATGCAAGAAATGTTTAACCTAAGGTGGGATTTTAAATCTATATGGCAAGGAATCGAACCGCCGACCACGATCACGTCCCCGAAATTTTCGCGCGCTCCACGCATCACTACGCCTGGCGTTGCAACGTTGCTATTGCGTCGCAATGCTATAATGTATAGCGTCGCGCCCAGCGTTCTCAATGTTGTGGCGTTGCAACGCCACCGCTAGCATTGCAACGCTGCACTGCAGCAGCCTCCAGAAGCATGGATGGCGTCGCAACGATGATGAACTTCCAGCAACACCACTTTTGCTGTTTTTCACTGAAATCGCCCGTTTTTGCTCCGTTTTCTTCACGACAACTCTTGCCACAAACGACACGGACTTACAGACTCGATTTACATTAAAAAATGCCCAAAACAACGGGCTCTTACATTGATCTCATCAACTTTAATGTAAATCTAAGAAGTGCCAAAAAATCGAAAACATCCAAAATGCAAACCATTAACATTCATCTCATGAAAATTAATGCTACCCACCTAATTTTAAGAAATCATAGAATACACAACGAAGAGCAACGATTGGCTCTGATACCAATTGAAGGGATTTTGAATTCCCGCAGCGGAAGACGTTGTGAAACGTCGTTGATCCGTTGTGTAATTCCTATCTTAAAATTGAATCTATCTCATAGATCCTAGGCTAAACATGCAAAAAGGAGAAGAAAACAGTAAGGAAAAATGGTACTTACTTGTTGAAGAACACTTCTTCAATCCTCTTCTCCTCCGGTCACGATCTCTCTCGATCCAACGAACTCCTCGAACACGAACCTCAATCCGAACACGGAGACACCTCCAAAATGTCTTCTCGGTTGTTCTCGGGAGGTTGAGGGAGAGTAGGTGGGACTCCCTTTGGTTTTGGGTGAGGAGAGAATTTTGGAGAATTGAGAGAGTTCTAGAGAGAAAACACTTGCTCTCTTTGGATGAAAATCCAAAAAATAGCAAGAAGTGTCATAAGATGTCTTTGAATGCATCCTTTTATAATGGTGTGTGGTGGAGTTAAAATCTCCACCAATTCACCATTTTACCACAACTATATAATATACAAATCATATTTACATATTATATAATATAAGGTATCTCATACCTCATTATACAAATCTCATTTGTGTATAAATGTGGAATTATAAATTGAATCACATTCAATTTAATTTCTCTCAATTCAATTTCTCCAATTAGCACTAATTAATCAATTAGGCTACACTATAGTTTATTATGAATCTCATTCACATCAAACTATATATTATGTCATCTATATCTCATATAAATGACATAAATACCCAAATAATGAATTTGAACACTTCAAATTCACACCAAATCAGAAAACCCTCAATTTGTCCAATTTGAGCCAACCGAGGGACCTAATGGACCTACACGTGACGAGCTCCAATGATCCGAGACTAACTCGTCAAACTCTTTGACTCGGTTATTCAAAGATTCATTAGCTACTGTAACACTCCACTAAAGCCCATAGTTGCACTCTCATCATCAGTAGGACAAGTTGTGTCCATCGATATAACCAATACCCATGAGTCGACCCTTCACAGTTGTTCGTGAGACACCGGGTCAAATTACCGCTTTACCTCTGTGTCATCACCTCTTGTTCCTTAAGTCCCCACTGCTCCTCTAATGAACAACTACGTTGCATGGTCCAACCATAAATAACAACCCTCTCGGTCAATGAAAGAGTGGGGCCTCGTTGTTCAAGCCCCAAAACAAAGACTTAAGGGAACACAACCTCTAGTTTTCCTAAAGGCGAACGAGTGAATTCCATCTCGCGTAGTTAAGTTCCCACTCCCTACTTGGTCCTGTCCTCGAGAAGATAAGCATATTGGGCGAGTAATCGTGACCACCATCACTGTACTAGTCAAAGGACAGACCCTCGCAGATAGGAGTCTCAGAACACGCTCGAGATTCGGTTGAGTCACTAATGGTCATCTACGAAATTATTAGTCCCATCACAATCCAGCGGTGTTACATCGGTGAGGTCAATAATTCACGGTCCGGTCTTGTACAATCTCATTGCACAGATGCCCCCACTCGCATGTCAACCACATGAACGAGTCAGATCACCTCGTTTGTATCTAATACAAAGCGGGTCGCATCCACAGTGTATCCAGGATTAGGTCTCCAACCCTATCCATATACTGTAGACCGTTCGGGTCATTAACTCCAACGTGATCCTCACTGTGTGTCCACTACACACCGTTCAAGTTCTAGTTCTCTCATAAATTCAATGACCCTAGAGCTTAGTTTATTGGAAAAGTTTATAAATATTGTGAGACACAAAGTGATGAAATGAATAACTCTTATTAATTTCAACCAATATATTACAAACACGAGATTAGGACAAAAATTCCAACAGTGCTAGGATCAAAAACACTTGTGACGTACTATCCCCATCAACAACTCTTGTTGATGTAATGTCCATTTCGTTCAACACGATTTTTCTCCTAGGCAAATGATCCCTGATGTGGTCTTCCTCAAGGAAAGTGGCGTTTGTCGACACAAGCACCCTATTTCCCTTAGGATCGTAAAATAGACCACCTCTGGTCCCTTTTGGGTAACCTACGAATAGGCACAATTTTGAACGGGGTTCCAATTTCTTCGGGTTTGACACCAACACGTGGGTCGGGCATCCCCAAATTTTGAAATGGTGTAAACTACCTTTACGCCCATTCTTGAGTTCGAAAGGTGATTCACAAACACTCTTCGACGGGACGTTGTTCAAAATTTAAACGGCAGTCTCCACTACGTAACCCTAAAAGGAATCAGGGAGACGAGCATAGCTCATCATCGACCGAACCATGTCCAACGAGGTTCTGCTTCTCCTCTCCGATACACCATTCCGTCATTGTGGCATACCAGTGTTTGAGATTTGGGACGTAATTTCGTGTTCTATCATATAGTCCTGAAATTCGGTGTCCATATACTCTCCACCTCGATCTGATCGAAGTATTTTTATGGTTTTACCTAACAGGTTCTCAACCTCAGTCTTGTACTCCTTGAACTTTCTAAGAGTTTCAGACTTCCTATGCATTAGGTAAATATACCCATACCTCGAATAATCATCAATGAAAGAAACGAAGTATTCGTGAATAAACTCGCGGCTTTAACACTCATCGAACCACGTGAGGTCGAATGTATAAGCTCAAGGGCTCCTTGGCTCTATATCCTTTTCCACTAAAAAGACGTTTGGTCATTTTGCTTTCGAGGCATGACTCACACACCGGTAAAGTGTTTTCTTCCAACTGACTTAGAAGTCCACTCTTCACTAGTCTCTCAATCTGATTTAGATTAATGTGGTTTAACCTTAGATGCCAAAGATGGGTATTTTCTTTTGGAGAAACCTTAACTCACTTAGTTCGTGTTTCTGCAGTTTTAAATAATTTAGTGTTTAAAACGCTTTTGACCGAATTTTGTTTCAAAACATACAAATTAGACTCAAGTGAAGCTGAACAAATCAAATTACCTTTGAAAGAAATAAACGCTTTATTATTATCAAAGGAAATTGAAATACAGTGTTCAATAAGACAGGAAATAGAAACAAGGTTTCTAGTAAACCCTGAGACTATATATATATTGTCCAACAATAAGTAATTCTTGCAAAAATAGAGCTTCACTTTGTTGATTGTTGCAGCAGAGACTATCTGCCCGGATCCAACCCGTAGAATCACCTCACCCTCTCGCAGCGGCTGGCAGGAATCAATTCCCTGAAAGGAAGAACAAACGTGGTTAGTGGCGCCTGAATCTAAAATCTAGGCAGAGTCATTACTCTCCACTAAGCAACTTTCGATTACTGATAAATCACATTTACCTTGATTCTTCTTCTCGGCAAGGAACTTCGGACAGTTTCTCTTCCAATGGTCGTCCCCATTGCAGTGGAAACACTTTCCTTTCTCTGCAACTTCCTTGACCTTCTTGCCCTTTTGGGCGGCAGCTCGGTCAATTTTACCCCTCTTCATCTTCTTATTCCCTTTCGGGCGAGAAGGAGCAACAGGTTTAGTCCCAGAGGTCGAACCCCTGTGATAAGACCTGTAGGCAACATTTGCCTCAGCTTCTGGTGTCGTAATCCTCATCAAGAACCGAAAACTCAGTAGTTCATTGAGGAGGGTAGTCGAGTGTAGCTAATTTTGTTCATAACAGCATTGCTATGAAACTGAAGGAAACTCTTTGGAAGAGTCTCCAAAATAAAGTTTACCTGGCTCGACTCGTCGATCGAAATCCCGTTCATCTCTGCCAGATTAAAGTGGGGCATCATGTCTAGAATATGTTCACGGACAGACGACCCTTCTTTCATCCGTGCGTTGAAGACGTGTTTGAGTGAATCGTGCCTGACCTGAAAGGATTATTGTCCAAACATGTCCTGCAACGAATCTATGATCTCCTTAGCGGTGACCATCAACTCATGCTTCTTTGCCAAAACTTTAGAAAAGCTGACAATAATATAGACCTTGGCCTTTTCATTGGCTCTGATCCATCGATCGTAAGCAACACGAACACTTCGTGATGAAGTCGAGGTCGGCAATTGAGGACACTCCTCAGTAAACACGAACTTCAGGTCGTCAGTTACTAGAATTGTGTTGATATTATTCTTCCATGTTTGGAAGTTATCTCCCACTAGTTTTTCGGAACCTAGTAAAGCGATTATTGAGCTAGACATATTTTTAGCTGAAAAATTCAAATAAATTTTATGTCAGTCTCGCATAAATTTTTGAAAACCAATCAAGATTTAGCAAAATTTAATTCTATGATCTCTAGGTCATTTAAAAATTGCAATGATATCCTAAAGGTTTAGAATGACCGCCACCGAAGGGTGAACATAAACACTTCTCCTCTAGGACAAGACTTTCTCGACTAGACCCTAATCCAAGAATAACTCTTATTCCATTAGGCGTCCAGTTACCATTATTTGGTTGAATTCATTAACACTTAACAAATTCTGTGAGTGTCACCCTCAATATTTAAGTTTCCAAGTATCCGTTCAAACAATAGCCACTGAAGGGTGAACCACGAAGGAAACCCAACAAGGAAACTGTATCCCTTTCGGGAATTCATGATGTTCCGACTCCCATGATCAAGGCCCTCCAAAAGGATTGTCTGATCCAGGCCAAACTAGCAGGCGGATCATAGGGGTCTCACGGTGTGAATCGAAAGAAGAGACCGTGGGTCCAGTTTTCACAGGTCCCGCTCCCACTCACTATAAGTACTCTCTCCATCCACGTTGATATTGACTCATACAAATACCATCTGAAGGGGGATGCTCCTATTTGCTCCACGAGGCCGAGTATGGATCTCACGGTGCGGACTTAATGGAGATTTGTGGTCGGAAATTAAATGTATCTTATACACTATATTTCCTCCCACTCAGCACTTTATAAATTTCTGAATTGACCTAGATAAATCGGCTAAAATTTACCTAAGTCTACCAATATAACTCTTATATGGTATTTAGCCTAAGTTTATAATCACATAATTACTTAGGTCTATGTGAGTATATTAACCAACTTTTAATTAACGGCACTCACGATAAGTATAATCTAAAAATCTCCAGACCGAATTCACTCCCAGGTCGGTTTCCAGGTAGGGGTGTTCTGCAAGCGTCAACTTAAATACCCCAGCTTTAGACAAAACCTTCCTTAGACAGAGTTACTAATCAGTCACCATTCAAAGACTATACTTTGATTTCCTAATTCTAATCTTATTAGAACTAGAAAACCTAAGTCTAATTATTCAAGTTCTAAACTCTTTAAAACTAATAATTAACTTAGGTTGCATGCATTTCTATGTTATAGTGTTTGATCATTCATCACATGAATAACTATATACTATAACAAAAAAAATCATCACATGAATATAAATGCATGAGCATACTTTAATCTAAAAAATATAACACTAATATTAATTAAATTAAAACATGCATTTAATTATATCATAACTCTTATAATATATCCTATCATGCAAACTATATATTATAACTCTTATAATATAAATTATGCATGAAATGTTTAACCTAAGGTGGGACTTTAATTCTATATGACATACATTATGCATATAGAAATTAATTAAATCATACATCTCATGCATAAATAAAAATTAAATAGCAAAAATGGACCGGTTTTGGCACCTAGGGGCAATTATTTAATTAAATAACATTAATATAATAATTATATTAATATTATTTAATAAAATAAATAAAATAAATAATAAAATACATTTTGTTAATAATTAAATAAAAGAAAAAACGTGCAAAAACTGCCCCTCAATGCTCCACTAACTAATGTCTCACACAACAGCTCGCTGGTAACCGTCCACTATGCGGCAGCGTTGCAACGCTGCAGAGTGCAGCGCCACACAACGCGTTCTCAACGCTCGGCGTTACAACGCCGCTACGCGACGTCGTAACGTTGTGCTGCAGCTTGCCTCGCTTGCGAAGCGCGCTGAGACGCCAAGAACGGCGTCTCAATGTCGCTTCGATGAATGTTAGCAACTCCTTTATCTGCTTTTTCATCGTTTTTCGCCTGTTTCCACTCCGATTTCTTCACAGCAACTCTTGCCACGAACGACTCGGACTTATAAACTCGATTTACAACAAAATGCCCAAAAACAACGGGACCTTACATTGATCACATCAACATAAAATTGTAAAGCTATTCTAATGCCGAAACCATAAATATCCATTATGCAAACCAACAATTTATCACATAAATTAAGGTAATACCCACCTAATTTTTTATGGAACACGAGACATACGCAGCGGAATAAGGATCTAATGACACTCTAATTGCATCTAACTTAATAGAAATTAACATGCCAACAAACAAAAAACGGTAAACTAAAAAAGGGAAGAATATACAACATTTGTAGCTCAATTTCTTCTCTCCTCCTTGCCAAAGAAAAATTCGAACACAACCGGACCACCACTAGAGTTTCCCCGCTATCCTCTGGACTCAGATCCGGGTTGTGGGACCCTGTGAATGAAGAATTGAAGAGGAAGAATGGGAGGTTCAAAGTATTAAGTGAGAAAAAGGAGAAGAAATAGGTTTTGGTGAGATTTCTTTTTGAAAAAACTAAAAAATCAGCAAAAAAAAAGAACCATTTGTTTTGAAAACAAACCTATTTATAAAGAAATTACATGCATCAAATGCATGCCAAGGCTCACCAAAATTCAACACCTCACAAAACACTAACTAAAGTGGGCTATGTGTCAATCTATAATGTTTACACATAATCCACTTAAGTTAGTGGGATTGTCCAAGAAAAACTTGGATAATTCCACTAACTCTAGTCAAGGGTAAAATGCTCTTTCCATTTGGTCAAAGTCAAACTTTGACTTTTCTCGAGCCGAAAAAGTCAACCCTTTGACTTTTTACGATTTTGACCCTCTTGACTAATTTTGACCTCCCGAACATGAATCCGCATTCATATTTTTGAAATTCAAATCACATTTGAATATATTGTGTCATAAAAAACCTAGTTATATCACATATACCTGTCGGTTTAATCCATCATACTGTTCTAAGTTTAATCCATATGAGCTAGCAGGGGGACCTAATGGACCTACAGATCATGGGCTCCAATAATCCGAGAGATTAATCGGTCAAACTCTTTAACCTAATTAATCAACATTTATTAACTAACGCAGTTATTCCACTAAAAGTCCCATAGTTGCACTCCCTCACCGTGAGATATATTTCGCCCACCTGATATAACCGTAAACTGATGAAGTCAATCCTTCACAGGTTGTTCGTGGTCTCACTGGGTCAAAATATCGTTTACCCCGAGAACACTTCTTGTTCCTCAAGTCCCACCAACCTCTATAAACAATTGATTTGTGTGTCCAACCAACAAATCTAGTCCCTCTCACCCTAGTGAGAGGATGGGGCCCCCTGTTCTAGTTCCAAAGTCAACACTTAAGGGAACAACCTATCTACTATCCCTAGAATTGGGTAGGAGTGAATTCCGTCTTGCACCCTATGTCCCCAGCTATCTACCCGGTCTTACCCCTGAAATGGGAGGCTTATTGAGCCGGTACTTGTGGAGTCTCTTCTCACCCATGCAGATCTAAGGATAATCCCGAATAAACATGAGTTCATAGTTAGCTCAGGATTGAGATTGAGTTACCTAGGTCATCAAAATTGAATTAGCCAGTTTTATACAGTAAACGGTGTTATAAAGCAAAAGTGACTAAGTCGTGGTCCAGTCTTATACAAACTCATTGCATAGGATGCCCCCACTTACATATCTCTATATGAACGATTCAGGATCACATCGTTTGTACTAACTACAAAGTAGGTCGCATCCATAGTGTCCCCAGAATAAGGCGCCCAACCTTATCCCTATACTATAGACCATTTTAGGCTATATACTCGAACTTGATCCATGTTTTATGTCATCACATAAAGTTCAAGTCTACATTAAATAGCCTCGGGACCTTAGTTTATTGGATTCAAGATTATGGTATACCAATTCAATAATAATTTTATCGAAGAAGAAACACGGAAAAAGTCTTATCAATTACAAACTACGAGTTTTAGGACATAAAATCCAACAAATTTA
The DNA here is from genome assembly GCA_036507285.1 of Trichosanthes cucumerina. NCBI lineage: Eukaryota > Viridiplantae > Streptophyta > Magnoliopsida > Cucurbitales > Cucurbitaceae > Trichosanthes > Trichosanthes cucumerina. The sequence goes on along the minus strand of JAYKKG010000030.1, from coordinate 87,243 downwards.
ACGAAAAATAGTGCACAACATCGAACCAACGTATGGCTCTAATACCAATTGAAGGAAATGAAACTCCCTCGCAGCGGAAGACGATTGAATCGTCATGGTGAAGTTATGCAACTATTGTTCGTTAAAATCAATCTAACTATTAGATCTAGGCTAAACATGCAAAAATGGAATAAAATACAACAAGTACTTACTTGTTGAAGACGTGCTTCGAATTTTCCTTTCCGTTCATGAACTCTTCGTGCTTCCTCGAACTCAGCGATCTCGAACTACTTGAACTCGTCTCACGAACGAAAACCAAACACAACCCTTCGGCTTCTCGGTTGTTCTTCTTTTGGAAGAAGGAAGTTGGTGGGAACTTCTTTTGTTTTGGTATTGTGAGGAGAAAAGTAAAGAGAAAATTTGAGAGAGAACTTTTGCTTCTTTTGGTGAAAAATCCAAAAGTGAGCAAATGAATGAGTTCCCCTTCTTGCAAAGGGGTTTACATAATGGAGATAGGTGGAGTTGAAATCTCCACCTACTTACCATTTTACCACAACTATAGGTTATGCAAATCATATTTGCATAACCATATATTATAAGATATCTCATATCTCATATCACAAATCACATTTGCAATATTGTGGATTTATTAAATTGAATCACATCCAATTTAATATTTCTCAACATAATTTCTCCAATTAGCCCTGATTCAACAATTAGGCTAACCTATAGTTTATTATGAATCTCATTCACATTAAACTATATATTATATCATTCATATATCATATAAATGACATAAATGCCCTTTAGTGAAATTAAACACTTCAATTCACACCAAAACAGTAACCCTTCTTTTAACCCAGATTGAGCCAAACGAGGGACCTAATGGACCTACAGTGATGGGCTCCAATGATCCGAGATGAACTTGTCAAACTCTTTGACCCTTGTTAACCAACATTCATTAGCTACGGTAACACTCCACTATAGCGTGTGAGTTGCACTCCCGCCGGTGCGAGAATATTACGTGTCCACCGATATAACCAATGCCCATGAGTTGACCATTCACACGTTGTTCGTGAGACACCATTGGGTCAAATTACCGCTTTACCCTCGTGTCTCACTTCTTGCTCCTTAAGTCCCCACTTTCCTCTAAATGAACAATAACGTTGTAATGGTCCAACCATATACAACAACCCTCTCGGGCCAATGAGAGGGTGGGTGCCCATTGTCCAAGTCTTGGAGACAGCACTTAAGGGAACAACCCCTCTAGTTTCCCTAAAGGCGGGAACGAGTGAATTCCGTCTTGCGTAGTTAAGTTCCCAACTCCCTACTTGGTCCTGTCCCTGAGAAGATAGGCATATTGGGTGAGTAACTGTGACCACCCTCACCCGTACTAGTCAAAGGATAGACCCCCGCAGACAGGAGTCCGTAACATGCTCAGGATTTAGGTCGAGTCACTAATGGTCATCTACGAAGTTATTAGTCCTTACTGTCAATGGTGTTACATCAGTAAGTCTAATAATTCACGATCCGGTCTTGTACAATCTCATTGTACAGGATGCCCCCACTCGCATGTCAACCACATGAACGAGCCAGATCACCTCGTTTGTATCTTAATACAAAATGGGTCGCATCCACAGTGTATCCAGGATTATGTCTCCAACCCCATCCATATACTGTAGACCATTCGGGTCATTAACTCGAACGTAATCCTCCCTGTGTGTCCACTACACATCGTTCAAGTTCTAGTTCTCTCATATATTCAATGACCCTGGAGCTTAGTTTATTTGTCAAAGTTTGTATAAAATGCGAGACACAAAATGATGAAATGAATAACACTTTATTAATTTCAAATGGTAATTTACAAACTATACGAGATTAGGACAAACATCCCAACACATGTCCCTAAGAAGATAGGCATATTGGGCGAGCATCGCTGGCCACCCTCACCGTATTTAGTCAAAGGATGCACTTCGTGAGATGCGAGTCCGTAACACGCTTTAGGATTAAGGTCGAGTCACTAATCGGTCATCTACGAAATTATTAGCCCTATACTCATTAGCGGTGTTACATCGGTAAGTCTAATAATTCACGGTCCGGTCTTGTACAATCTCATTGCACAGGATGCCCCCACTCGCATGTCAACCACATGAACGAGCCAGATCACCTCGTTTGTATCTAATACAAAGCGGGCCGCATCCACAGCGTATCCAAGATTAGGTTTCCAACCCTATCCATATACTGTAGACCGTTCGGGTCATTAACTCGAATGTGATCCTCCTTGTGTGTCCACTACACACCGTTCAAGTTCTAGTTCTCTCATTAATACAATGATCCTGGAGCTTAATTTATCTTTTGGAGGTGTTCGGGTTACTCGTCGTTCGAGGAGATCGAGTTCGTTGAGATCGTGAACACGAAGAGTTTGTGACCGGAGAAGGAAAACGTGAAGAAAAGTTCTTCAATAAGTAAGTAGCGTAATTCTCTTGTTGTTTTCTTTCTAAAAGCATGTTTAATCTAGGATTTATGTGATAGATTCAATTTTGAGAAAACGTTTTTCACAACGATACCACAACGATTCAATCGTCCTTCCGCTACGTGGGATTTTCATTCCTTTATTGTTGTGTTGCTATGCAGTTGGAGCAAAGGGTTTCTGTGTGAAAACTACAAAGGTAATTAATAGTTCATGCCCTTTTAGTTTAGTTACTGTATAGCATGTGTATGTTTGCATGTCTAGAATCCATGCTTAATTAGATTAGATTTAATGCTTATTCTCTGTTTTTAAACCAATGTACTGGTTTTTGTAGTAAACCAAAATGAACTAGCAAATCGATCTATAAAATCACGTTTCTGCTGCTCACGGGGATCCGATTCCCTTCATATATGAGATATGATTGACATAATATATAGTTTTAATGTGAATGACATTCATATTAAACTATAGTATAGCCTAATTATCATATTAAGGCTTATGTTGGAGAAATTTATTTGAGAGAAATAAAATTGAATGTGATTCAATTTTAAATTTCACAATTATGCAAATGGGATTTGCATAATAAGGTATGTGATACCTTATATTTTATACTTATGCAAATATGATTTGCATATTATATAGTTGTGTTAAAGTGGTAAATAGGTGGAGATTTCACCTCCACCACACACCACTATTTAAACATGGATTGTGAAGTATTCTTCACTTGATTTCTCATTTTTTAGATTTCCATATTGAGAGCTTTCTCAATTCTCTCAAATTCTCTCTAATTTCGCTAAACCCAAAATCTAATGGGTGTCCCACAACTCTCCCTCATCCGTGCGGAGAACAACTGAGAAGATCAAGTGGAGGTATTCCAAGATCGATGTTCGGTTCGTGGTTCGTAGTGGAGAACTAGAGAGATCATAGAGATCGTGATCGTGATCGTGAGAAGGAATCTGTGAAGAAGAGTTCTTCAAGAGGTAAGTACATCTTGTTGTATTTTTCCTTCTCATTTTCATCCTTAGCCTAGGATAACATGAGATGTATATTCAATTTTAAGAAAAACGGTAACACAATGAAAAGCAAGGCGATTCACATCGGCTCTATTGCGGGATTCAATCCCATCAATTGGTATCAGAGCCATGCGTTTGATGTTCGTTGTTGTTCTGTATTTTTCTTAAAATTAGGTGGATAGCCTTGAATTTCATGTGATGTTTGTTTATGGTTTGCAAATTGAATGTTTTCGATTTTGGCACGTTAGATTAGATTTGCAATTTTCATTGAATAGTTCAATGCAAGGGCCTGTTGTTTTGGAAATTTTAGTTGTAAATCGAGTTTGTTAGTCTGTGTCGATCGTGGCAAGGTGTTGTTGTGAAGAAATGGAGCGACAATGAGCAAAGAACAAAAGAGTTATGTTCTGTATAGAGCATGGCGTTGCAACGCCGTGTAGGCGGTCCCAGGCGCATGGCAGGCATGGCGTTGCAACGTGAGTGGTAGCGTTGCAACATCGTGTGCGTTGAGACCCATAAGTAGGCGTGGAGCAAGGCGGCGTTGCAACGTTGCCCACGACGTTACAACGTCGTGCGTGATGGGTGCCAGTTTCGTGCGAACGTGGGATGCAGGCGAAGTTGATGTATTTTTAACCGAAATTCTATGTATTTTTTATTTATTAATTATTTAATTCGTTTTATATTAATTAATATGTGAAGGTTTGGCACTCCTGTGGTTGTAGTATGTGAACTAGCGCGAACGTGGAAACGTTACTCTAGGGATAACTGGTTGATCTTCCCCAAGAGCTCACATCGATGGGAAGGTTTGGCACCTCGATGTCATCTCTTTGCCACCTGGGGTTGTAGTATGTTTTAAGGGTTGAGTTGTTCGCCCATTAAAGTTGTACGTGAGTTGGGTTCAAAACATTGTGAGACAGTTCGTTCTATATCCGCGTGGTGTTATATATATATATATGTGTGTGTAAAGACTTTGATAATTTGATATGTTTGAAGTATATCGTTGAATATTTTGACTATATGTATAGATAATTACATAATTTGATATGAGATACTATTTTGTTTCCATTATAAGGCTTAAGAGTTTTCTATTTAAATGGAAATTCTCCAGAGGAATTAACCATTTAAATAGATATTATTCGTGAAAATTAACTATTTAATGGAAAGTTTTCTAAAAGAATTCATTTAACTTAATTGAAATAAGAAAAAAAACTGAACAGAAGATATTGTCCTATGTAATCTCCATTCTTGAGAATTTTCCATTAATATGAACCACAAAAGACATCAAATTATTATTTTATAATTGTGATGTAATTTTGTAGTTTTTCAATTTTATCCTTTTATTACATATTTTGCTATATATATTTGTTGGGAGAAAAATATATAATATAATAATAATAATAATAATAATAATAAAATTACTATTGAGTCTCTCATTCAACGAGATAAGCCAACAAAACCAGACTCACAAATAATAAATATAAAGAGGTAGGAAAAAAAGAACGAGACTAAAGTTTATAATGATTCGTCCCAAACTTGAAATTACGTCCAATCTTCTGTAACAGTAGGTTCTACTACAAGGAGAGATTACAAATGAACTCTCAAAATTGCACTACAAACTATGGGTATGTTTGGGGAGTTATTTTAGAGTGACCAAAATAACTTTTGACATGTCTAAAATCACTTTCCTACCAAAAGTGTGATGTTTGACAATATTAAGCAAGTGATTTTGGAAGAATCCAAAATCATTTGAAGTGATTCCCTATCAAACACTTGAGAGATGATTGCCAAGTGATTTTTGTCAAGTGATTGTAGTTTAAAATGACTATTATTTCCTTTTTGGAAATAATATATTTTTAATGATGGGTAAAAACCATCATTTTTGTCAAAATTCATAAATTTCCATAAAAAAAGTAAATTTTCTCAAACCGTCTTATTAAGTTCATCCGTCATTGTTTATAAAAGGACAATTTTCTCTCTCTAAAGTTTTTATAATAGGTATCTTACTTTATTATATTTTTCATTTAATTCATATTATTTTTCACTTTCCTTTCTCTCTAATAGTTTTAACTCTCTTTGAATTTTTTTATTTCTCCTTATAATTTTCGTATCTTTTTAAATTTTTTCTCTCTAATGTTTTTTATCTCTTGCTCTATTTGTCCCTAACTCTTAACTTTTTTCTCCTCATTTTAGTTGTTCTTCCTACAATTTTGATCATGTTGCCGAATTTTTGTTTTTGTTTATCTCTCTATCTTTGAATTTTACTCTTTTTATTAAAATTCTCTTTGTGATTTTTTTGTCCCTTCCTTAAATTTTTATCCCTCAATATTTCTAATTTTTATCTCCCAAATATTAGAATAATTTATAACTAAATACTTTTTAAACATATTAATTATAGTTAAATCACTTAGCCTAAAACATTTCATGTTAAAGTTGTTTTCTAAATATGTGTTTTAAAAATCACTTAATTATATGAAATCACTATTAAAAGTGTAGAAACTAAACACGAAAATGATTATATGGAAATCACTTTTAATAAATTAATTATATACAAATCAATTACCCTAAAATATATATTTCTAAAATGATCCACAAACATGCACTAACCCACAAAAGCTCAACAACGCCAGGGAGAACTCCCTTTTCTGCACAAATTTTGAATTCTCAGAATCACAAAGTATGAATTAATAAAAAATGACCACTACGATTTTTGTCTTCTTTTCTTACTTCACGGCAGCGCACACAACAAAACACACACATATGTGTGAGTTGTGAACTTAAAATGACTAATGGGCCAAGGCCCACTTTCCTTTTTTTTTTTTCCTTTTCTGGTCTTTTTTTCTCCAAAAATCTAATAATATTATCAATAATGTGACATGTATTTATGTTTTGAAATGGAGACAGAACAAAGAAGCCATTTTCATTATATCATTTCTTCATGAACAACATTACCTATTAGACACAATTAACTATTAGAGATTACTTTCAAACATTGAATACAAAGCTAAGAATATAGGCTACGTTGGATAACTTTTTATTTTTTGAAATTAAGCTTATAAAATTTACTTTCACTTATGAGTTGTTTTTATCCGATTACATTACAAATGCTTTAAAAATCTAAGTAAGAGTTTGAAGACTAAAAAAATTATTTTTAAAATTTAATTAAGAATTTAAATATTTTCTTATAAAAAGTAAAAATTATTATAAAAAATTGATGAAAAACTATCACAATATTTCAAAATCAAAGGCAAAAAAAAAAAGTAAATAAGATTTTAAAATTTTATTTGATGCTTTTGAAAGTTTAGATAATTATTAAACAATTCAGAAAGGTTGGAACTAAACTTAAAATTTATGAGAATGGTAATGAATATCAAGAAATATTAAAATATTTATAGGTATACTAATGGTTTTTATAAATTTACTAATATAGCAAAACTTTCTCAATCTTATTTTTAGTTTTTTTATTATTTCAGTTTTACCCTCATTGGTATATCAACATGAATATCAATAATATATCTGATATACTTTATATTTGATATATTAATAGTATATTAATAGTATATCTAATATTAGCATTTCTCACTTCATTTATATACCTAAATAAAATATATCAGTAGTATATTATTGATATACTTACTTTAGGTAATCTGATATCCCAATTATAAATCATTATTGTACTCTTGATATACTAAGTATTGCTTATTTTAATATGTGTAAATAAAATATATTGGTGGTATATCACATTGGTATAGATTGGTATTAGTGAAATAAACATGTATCAACAATTATATAACACGAATATATACAAGTCACTAATTTACTCTCTATCAACTTCAAATGAGTATATCAGTGGCGTATTAATGGTATACTCTATGTTAGACATATTATTAGTCTATAAATAATACTATTATAGATTACTGAAAATTATGGTATTAAATTTTTGTTGGCGTGTCAACATTTACATCAATATTTTCACATATCCATGGATTCGACATCGACATAAAAGGTGATCGACATTTCCATTATGTACAAAATTGATAAAATATTAAAAAAATAGTAACAAAATGTAACCTAATATGAGTATAATGTTACATTATTTTAACTCATTTAAAAAGTGTAGAATGTTTATTTCCTAATTTTTCCAAAATTATTCATCGACATCGACATTTAATCAATATCTCCATCGACATTTCTATAATACTGAGATCTCGACATTTTTATTGACATCGACATTTTAAACCTTATTGAAAAATTCTTATTGAACAACATTCGTGATAAATAAAATATATTAGTAGTGCATCCTGTATATATCATATGCTAGTTACTGATATTAGTAGTATATCACGAATTTACTTTTTGGTTAGATATATCGTAATAGATTACTAATATCGTTAGTATATCATCGTTGATATACTATACTGATTTTCTCCATATTATAAACATGCAGGAGGGGCATTTCAGACTTAATGTTCCAAATGGTTGGACTCGACGTATAGATTTTGCTATTTTTACAAATTACATACATAAATGACACGCGAATATACATATTTGTTTGGGCATCTCTAAAATTTAACAAAAAAAATGTTTTAACAAATTTAATGAAATTAAAATACAAAAGAACTAGACGTGAGGGGAATCTTCTAGCAGCCACGTGTGTGCGGCGGTGTCAAGATATCTCAACAACATGTAAAACACTCCTTGGTTTCCGCAAAATCCGCCACGTGGACAAAACCCCCTATAAAACGACGCCGTCTTCACCTCAAATTTAAACCACTTCCCAAATCAAAAAAACCAGCGGGAACAGAGGCGGAATCGATCCGATGGCGACGGCGGAGAAGCCAGTGATGGTGATCGGAGTCGACGACAGCGAATACGCAACCTACGCTCTGGAATGGACACTCGACCACTTCTTCTCTTCAACCGTAAATCATCCGTTCAAGGTGGTCGTCGTCTACGCCAAACCGTTTCCCGACGTCTTCGTAGGCGTCGGAGGACCTGGAAGTAAGATCAAACCTCCTCTCCGCTAAATTAATTTCAATCGTTGATCGATGATGTATGTAGTGATCAAACGATAAATTGTAATCAGTGATTGTAGGATCTGCCGGAAGTTACCAGTTCTTGAACGAGGATTTAAAGAAGAAAGCCGCGTTGATCATCGCTACTGCGAGGGGAATTTGCGAATCAAAATCGGTAACAGGATCGATTTCAATTTCTTGATTGTGATTTCAATCGTTCAAGTTTCTGATTCGTCTTGATTGGAATGGATTGTATTTAATTTTGCATATCTGGAGAAAAATGAAATTGATTAGGGCTTGGAATCTGTAGAGAGTGCTGCAGGGGAATTTAGTTTTATGAATGATTGAATATTGGAATGGAAATTGAGTTGCAGGTAAATGATGTTAAATTTGAAGTGGATGAAGGAGATGCAAGGAATGTGCTGTGTCAGGCGGTGGAGAAGCACAGAGCTTCAATGCTGGTAGTCGGAAGCCATGGCTATGGAGCTGTCAAGAGGTACTTTGTTCAAGACACATTTTAGAGCGCCAAAAAAAAAAAAAAAAAAGAAAAGAAATATCTTTTAAAAGAATAAAAAATTAAAATATTGTTGCAAGTATTAACTATGCTGAATATATGATCCGTAGGTTTTAATTATGTTCTCAACTTTTAAATTTTTTAACTAAAAAGAATTAAAATTGTTTCAAAATTATAGGAAAACTTTTGCATGGTAATTTAAAATGACTATGGTTAAAATATCTAAATTTTTTTATCTCCATTCCATTTTATTTTGGTTTTTAAAAATACATTGAAAAACGGATAATCTTTTGATTTTTGTTTTTGAAAATTTTATTTTATTTTTTTAATTTTTCCCGAGAACCTATGAATTCTTAGCTAAATTTTAAAAATAAAAATAAGTTTTTGATTTTTTTAAACTCGACTTTAGTTTTTGGTTTTAGAAGCGGACTAAGAATTCCAAATCTTTCAAAGCTCATTCTAATCCAAAACTCATTCGAATCTATGGGAAAGAAATTGTGGGAAAGAAAACTTCATTTTTAAAAACCTAAATGCGTTTCAGATGAGACTTATGTTTTGATTAGTTAAAAACCACTTTAAGAAATTTTAAAAACATATAAAAATCACTTTAGAGTGATTCAAGTAAAAAGTTCTAGTTATAATTAATAGATTTTTAAACCATAAACGAAAAAACCACTTTATTATTCAAAGTACTCTACTTGTATATTCAGACCCTTTTTGTTTTTTGGTTCCTTAGTAGTGCTTGTATGATAATAATGTGTTCGACTGTCAGACACTCGAGCATTTACCCTTACGATGATTTAAAATTAGATTGTGGAGAAATAAGAGGGTAAATTAAAATTGGTTGAAAATTGAAATGGGTTATATATGCAGGGCGTTTTTGGGGAGTGTGAGTGACTATTGCGCTCATCAGGCTTCCTCTACAGTCATGATTGTCAAGAAGCTCAAGACCCAGCTTGAATCAAAATATCAATAAACACAAGAGTGGAATAACAAAAAATATTTGTAGTCGTCTTTCCAAATATTCTCTCTCCTTTTTTTATTTTTTTTTTCCTTTTAGCAATGTACATTCAACTGGTTAATTAGTGAAGCTTTTATTTGTTTTAAGTAGTTGTTAGTGCTGTTTATTTTATTGGTTATTTTACCAAAAAATTACCTCTTTTACTTTTCCATAAATAGCCTTTTGTGCTAATTATTAAAATGTTTTTTTTTCCTTTCATTTTCAAGTAAACACGCTTGCTCATTCATATTTGAATTATTTTAATTAGTAAGTTTTTAATTTTAAAATTAGTTTCCGAGTGGTTTCCAGGTAGAATTGACCCATTTTAAACAAAACAATGTATGGCTCTACATTATTGACAAAACAAATTCCCGTTTTTTAATCAAAATAAAAAATAAAGCTATTAGACAAAAAAAATTGATGACGTGGTAATTAAAAGTTGCTAATATATTTTTTAAGTGAGTCAGATTTTTTTTTTTTTTTTAATATTCAAAGACCGATATATATATTTTTGTAATGAGTCAGATATTTTAATTATTTTTTTATATTCAAAGGCCAATTAAAATCAAATTGAGATTTTGGGAGCGGACGTGTTACTTTGAAAATCTCTCAGGAATCAAATAAAAATCAAGTTCAAATAATTAAATTTAAATCTATGATTAAAAGTGTAAGCTTTGATTAATTAAGTTCAAATCTCCAAAATTGGAAAGTATATTTTCCTCTCTATAGAGTTAACTTTCATTTATGAAATTGTAGGTTTGTGTCTATATTTATATTTATATTATCCTCTTAAGGTTCAAATTTTCACTTTATATCGTAAAAAGAAAATAAACATAGTATTCAATGAGGAATTGCATAGTTAAAAAATAGGTCAAATTACTATTTAGAAGTTCAGTTCTTAACTTTCAAATAAGTCTTTTGTTAAAACCTTAGTCTAATTATGACAATAGTAAAAATAAATAAAGAAAGAAAAGAAAAACACAGAGGTTTGGACTATGCTTACATTCGTCCGACAAGAATATTTCTATTATTTCTATTAAAGTTTAAATTCTACTAAAGTTCAAGAATATTTCTATTATTTCTATTAAAGTTTAAATTCTACTAAAGTTTAAAAGATGAGATAAAAGATGAGATTACGAGAAGAGCACTCACTAAATTTTTCATACACTCAAATATTTTAACTCACTAAATTAATTTCTAAATAGGATTAGAAATTAATTCTTAAATATTTGAACTAAAGAGTAATAGAAAATTCTAAATTTTTCATACACTCAAATATTTTAACTCACTAAATTAATTTCTAAATTAATTCTTAAATATTTGAACTAAAGAGTAATAGAAAATTCTAAAAAACTCTCACACACATGAGAAAGGGAGCTTATTTATAAAACCAAGGGTGTCACTATAAAATATAAAACCATTCTTGTCGATGTGAGACAAAAACAAAATAACGGCACAACAAATTTCCACCTTGGCGTTAATTTATCTAAGATACCAAATGAAAACCTTCAGTCGTTTTCTCCAAATAGTTAAGTGACTTAAGAGTGTTTCCAAATAGTTAAGTGACTTAAGAATGGTAAACACCGACCAAACTCAAGCGATGCTTGAATTTGCTCAATGGAAGAGATTTAGTCATCATATCAACTGGATTATTGTTGGTGTTAATCTTGCTCACAATAATATCACCTCGAGCAATGACTTCATGTACAAAATTGTATCAAATATCAATGTATTTTGTCTTCTCATGAAACATCTGATCCTTTGTAAGGAAGATAACACTTTGACTGTCACAAAAAACTGTAGTAATCTGTAAATTTTCGCTAAGTTCACAAAACAGTCTTCTCAAACATATAGCTTCTTTACAAGCCTCTATAATGACCATATACTCAGTTCTGGGTTGTAGATAATGCAACTATATTCTCAGTAATGAAGTTTTCAACTAATAGCAGAACCACCAACAAGAAACACATATCCTCAGCAAGTGATCTTCTTTTGTCAAGATCTCCAACATAATCATAATTCACATAACCAATGACTCCATCTCTAGTTCTCGTTGTTGGGGTGTATGTCCTAATCTCGTGAATTTTGTAGCACTTGTTGATTTAATGAATAAAAGTTATTTATTATTCAAATTTTGTATCTCACATTTTATAAACTTAATCCAATAAACTAAGCTCCGGGGTCATATTTGAGTAAACTTGAACGGTGTGTAGTGGACACATAGGGAGGATCACGTTCGAGTTATTGACTCGAATACTCATGAAGATATAAATAGGGTGGAAATCTTATCCTAGCAATACTCATCGTGGATACGACGTGAAGGAATTGATTTCTGCGATGGAAGACGCGTTGTGAAACGTCGTTATTTCGTTGTGTTTTTTTTTTCTTAAAATCGATAATATCTCATACATCCTAGGTTAAACATGCTGAAAACGAGAAGGAAAACAGTAGGTATAAGACATACTAACCTCTTGAAGAACTCTTCTTCGAAATCCTTCTCGATCACGAACCCTCTCGAACCAATGATCTCTACTTAACATGATCTTGAAATCCGAACACACGGACACTTACTCAAAGAATCTTCTCGGTTGTTCTCGGAGGTTGAAGGAGAGTTGTGGGACTCCCTTTGGTTTTGGGTTTGGAGAGAATTCTAGAGGAATTTGAGAGAGAGGTTTTGAGAGAGTTTCTTTCTCTTGGAAGTGATTTTCCAAAAAATGATAAGTGAATTGCCAAAAGCTTCTGGCAAGCCCTTTATATATTGGTGTGTGGTGGAGTTAAAACCTCCACCAATTCACCATTTTACAACAACCATATGATATGGAAATCATATTTGCATATCACATTATATAAGATATCTAATACCTTATTATACAAATCTCATTTGCATAATTGTGAAATTTTAAATTGAATCACATCCCTTTAATTTCTCTTAATTCAATTTCTCCAATTTAGCACTAATTAATCAATTAGGCTATCATATAGTTTATTATGAATCTCATTCACATCAAACTATATATTATGTTAAATATATCACATATAAATGACACAAATACCCAATTAATAAATTTGAACACTTCAAATCCACACCAAACTGTAAACCCTCAATTTGCCCAATTTGAGCCAACTGAGGGACTTAATGAACCTACAAATGACGAGTTCCAATGATACGAGATTAACCAATCAAACTCTTTGACTCGGTTAATCAACATTCATTAACTACGGTAACACTCCACTAAACCCCGTAGTTACACTCCCATCACTATAGGACAAGTTGTGTCCATCGATCTAACCAATGCCCGTGAGTCGACCTTTCACAGATTGTTCGTGCGCATGGCGGTTAGGTCAAATTCTTTGCTTTTACCCCTGTGTTTACCTCTTGCTCCTTAAGTCCTACTGCTCCTCTAACGAACAACTATGTTGCATGGTCCGACCATAAACAACAACCTTCTCGTGCCAAAGAGAGAGTGGGGCTCCGTTGTTCAAGCCCTGGAGACAACACTTAAAGTAACAAGCTCTCTAGTTTCCCTAGCTCGGAACAAGCGAATTCCATCTTGTGTAGTTAAGTTCCCAACTCCCCACGAGGTCTTGCCCCCTGGTGAGTAACTGTGACCACCCTCACCCGTACTAGTCAAAGGACAGACCCCCACAAACAGGAGTTCGTTACCCTTAGGATTAAGGACGAGTCACTAATGGTCATCTACGAATTTATTAGTCCTATATTGTCAATGATGTGACATCAGTAGGTCTATTAATTCACAGACCGGTCTTGTACAATCTCATTGCACAGGATGCCCCCACTTGCATGTCAACCACATACATGTCAACCACATAAACGAGTTGGATCACCTCGTTTATATCTAATACAAATCGAGTCGCATCCACAGTGTAACCAAGTTAAGGTTTCCAACCTTATCCATATACTGTAGACCGTTCGGGTAATTAACTCGAACGTGATCCTTCTCGTGTGTCAACTACACACCGTTAAAGTTCTAGTTCTCTCATAATACAATGACCCTAGAGCTTAGTTTATTGGATTAAGTTTATAAAAATATGAGACAAAAAGTTTGAATAAATAACTTTTATTTATTTCAACAATAAATATTACAAACTGCATGAGATTAGGGCATACACCCCAACAAACTCCCACTTGAACTAAGCTAGTGGAGTACATAAAACATTTCTCAAATGTACAGTAATACATAAAAGTAATACAATAAACTAGGGCATTGAATACCCTTTACAACACTCCCACTTGCACTCGAAGACCTAGACTCTCTAGGTGACCCTCAAACACCTTGAGGGCCTTTGTAAATGGATCAGCAACGTTGTGCTCCGACGCTATCTGCGTGACCGTCACATCTTCGCGGTGCACAATTGTAGGACCGTATGGCAACACTAGAGGGGGGTGAATAGGGTTGTCTACCAACTTTTTGATTTATTAAAAAATTTAATTTCAACACTTTTTAGGCATTTTTTCACAAAATGAGAAATTTATGAAATTTGCACTCAATCAATTTTAATACAACAAACTTTAAACAAAAAGTAATTCAAGATAAAACAATTCAAATAAGCAAATCTTAAATTATGCAATCTAAAAAAATGCTAGAGTAGAAAGTAAAGTGCAAAAACTAAAAAGTTAAGGAAAAGAGGGCACCGAAAATTTTATAGTGGTTCGGCAAATTGCCTACTCCACTCCCCAAGCTCCTCTTGGGTATTTCACTAAATTCGATCCTCTTGCGGGTGAGAACCAAACCGTCACAACCCTCTTTTTCTAGGCTAAAGAGAAACCCAAATCCTTTTTATGGTTTAGGATTAAACCAATTGAATTTTTACACAACCCAAGATGTACCCACAACTTAATACAATATTCCCGAAAGAAAGAAAATTGAACAAAAGAAAAGATTGGTTCAAAAAAGCAAGATTACACAAATTTCGGATCACACTTCAATTCCAAAATTCACACAACAATTACAGGATTTGCCGGTTTAGAGGATGGTGAGAATTCTTGAACATTAGAGCCTTTTTGGAGACTTTTTTATGGCTTTTTGGTTACTGAAAAATTTTCAAAAAGTAAGTAAAAGATGATGTTTTTAGAGTTAAAAAGGATTTTGAACAAATGGAAGATAGACCATTGGATTTAGGTCAAAAAGAATGGATGGTTGTGATTGAATGGTTGAATTTTGGAAAGATTAAAGCCCATAATTGGAGAGGAGAGAGGAGAAAATATTCTTCTCCAAAATGTCCATGTGTGATATTCTCTCCTTTTTTTTGTTAATTCATTTGAATTTCAAAAACATGAATTTTTGAAAGCTTCTCGCCACATGTACGCTTTTTATTCATCCACGTACGTATCGTCAATCATGTAAGGATCGAATCTCGCAGCGGAAGCGATTGTACATCACGTGTTCTTAATTTAGTTACATGGATTAAAATTAAGAACTAATCTAACTAGATTAAGCATGCATTTCTACAAGATGGACAACAACATATTACCTTTGAAGAACTCTTTTTTCAAGTGGTCCTCCTCCCACGATCACGATCTGAACAACTCGAACCCTAACGATCATGGACACTACCACCGGATCTTCTCCGTTGTTCTCTAGGTGAGGGAGGAATGTGGGTTCCTTTAGGATAGGTTGTGAGGTTGTGAGAGAGATTGTGTGTGGAACTCTTCCAACACAACTATATGATGCTCTAGGGTTTCTCAAGAAGCTATATCTAAAAATTGCATCTCATGCAACTATATATAGGAAATAGGATGGAAATTACCATCCTATCCCTCATTTATTCTCTCATTAGTGTATGGTTTACATGTGAATCTAATTCATATTAAAACCATATATTATATCAATTATACCATATATAACTTGATATAACACCTCATATATGAATTTGAACACTTCAATTTCATTCCTAACTTTATACCCTCAATATTACCATGTTGAGCCAACGGAGGGACCTAATGGACCTACAGTTCATGAGCTCCAATGATGTGAGATTAACTGACCAAACTCTTTGATCCAGTTAATCAATATTCATTAACCACAAGTCACTCCACTATAGACTTGTAGCTGCACTCTCATCACTGTAGATTACATTGCGTCCACTGATATAATCATTACCCATGAGTCGACCCTTCACAGGTTGTTCGCAATCACGGTTGGGTCAAATTACCGTTTTACCCCTGTGATTACCTCTTTGCTCCTTAAGCACCACTGATCCTCTAATGAACAACAAGTCTAAGGTCCTACCATAGACTCATACCCTTATAGAGGGCGGGGCCGCATTGTTCAAGACCTGGAGTCAGTTCTTAAGGGAACAACCTATCTATCTCCTCAGTATAGGAATGAGTGAATTCCATCTTGCACAGTTAAGTCCCCAGCTACCTACGAGGTTCTCCCTGAGAAGGTAGGCTTATTGAGTTGGCTACGGGCCACTCTCACCTGTACTAGTCTAAGGACAAACCCCAATAAGCAGGAGTTCTTAACTTGCTCAGGATTCAGGTCGAGTCACTAATGACCATCTATAAATTATCAGTCTTATCCTGTTAACGACATTATACTGGTGAGACTAATAATTTGCAGTCCGGTCTTGTATGAACTCTTCATACAGGATGACCCCATTCGCATGTCAATCACATGAATGAGTTGGATTACCTCATTTGTACTAATTACAAAGTAGGTCGCATCGATGGTGTTACCAGAATATGGTTTCCAACCTTATTCTTATACCATAGACCATTTAGGTTATACTCTTGAACATAATCCAAATAGTGTCTACTACACTGATGTTCAAGATATATTATAATTTGGAGCTTAGTTTATTGAATTTATAAAGCAAAAATATAATTTTATCAAAACAAATAACTCTTTATTTATTTGATCAAAATTACATAAGTTTAGGGTACAAATCCCAAAAATCTCCCACTTGTCCTAAAGCTTGTTGAGTATTAAAACATTACAGTAATGTAAATACAATAAACTAGGGCATTTTAAACCCTTTGTACAATATACTCCCACTTGCCCTAGTTGGGGAAGACTTGTAAACCTAGACCTTCTAGGTGACTCTCAAATACTTTAGCCGTGAGAGCTTTTGTAAAAGGATCAGAAACGTTGTGCTCTGAGGCTATCTTCTTGACAATCACGTCTCCTCGATGCACGATCTCGCGGATGAGATGATATTTGCGCTCAATGTGCTTTCCCGTCTTGTGACTTCGGGTTCCCTTGAATTTGCCACTGCACCACTGTTATCACAATACAACGTGATGGGCAAAGTCACATTTGGAACAATTTCCAAATTTAGCATGAATTTCCTTAACCAAACGACCTCTTTAGCGGCTTCACTAGCTGCTACATATTCGACCTCCATGGTGGAATCAACGATGCATCCTTGTTTGACGGTTCACCATACTACAACTCCTCCGTTAAGAGTAAATACTAACCCTGATGTGGATTTTCGAGAATCTTTATCAGTCTGAAAGTCAGAATCCGTGTATCCTGTAAGGATCAAATCCTTAGCCCCATACACAAGCATATAGTTCCTTGTTCTCCGTAGATACTTAAGGATTGTTTTAACCGTTGTCCAGTGTTCAGGTTCTGGATTGGATTGATACCTACTGACCATTCTAACTTCAGCCAAAAGCAGATGTATGGCCTAGTACACAACATGGCGTACATCGAAGCTCCCAACATTGATGCATAAGGAATCCGTCTCATATCCTCAACTCCTTGAGGTGTCTTAGGACATTGTTCCTTAGACAAATGAACTCCATATCTGAAAGGCAATAAGCCCTTTTTGGAGTCTTGCATCTTAAACCTTGACAACACTTTGTCTATGTAAGATGTTTGAGACAAGGCTAGTGTTTTATTCTTGCGGTTCCAACAATGCGGATCTCAAGAACAAATTGTGCTTTACCCAAATCTTTCATTTGGAATTGCGTAACTAGCCAATTCTTAATGTTAGTAAGATATCCTACCTCATTCCCAATGAGTAGGATATCATCCACATATAGAACTAGGAATGTGACAGAACTATTGATGATTTTCTTGTAGACACAAGGTACATCCACTACTACAAAAACTAGTTTTCTTGGCGCTTATAAAATGTCGAATATTGCTTTACTTGACGCTTTTCAAAGCGTCAAGGAATCCACTCGTCAAGAATAATACGTAATACTTGACACTTATAAAGTGTTATGTATAGTCTTTTTGACGCTTATAACGTGTCATTTTGAACCTACAATCTTGACACTTTTATTCGGTCAAATGTAGTGTTATCTTGACTTTCAAAAAGTGTCAAGTTTATGTTAATACTTGACGTTTTCGCTGTGTCAAAAATAGGTTTATCTTGACATTGCAGAAATGTCAAATAAAAGTTACTTGACGCTTAAAATGTGTCAAATATAAGTTTATCTTGACAGTCCTAAAACGTCAAATAAAAGAAAAACCTTGACAATTGTAAAGTGTCAAATGTAATGTTCTTTTTTGACATTTGAAAAGTGTCAATTTGAATGAAATCTTGACACATTATACATGTCTTGTTGGTTAGTGATTTTATTTTTCAATCAATTATTCCCTAAAATCTGGAATTTTCTGCATTGCATTCCAATAAATTATATTGAACGTAAGCTCATGAACAATTGTAAAATTACAAGAACTTATCAAACCTCATGTCAACAATTCAAAAATTATAAGAACTATTGTAACGATCCTAAGCCATAAACTCAACTAACACTTCAAGCAAGTTTACAATACAAGAGAACTTTACATTCATGAACCTAATACACTGTAAAGGGTTTAAACATGAAACTTATTGGCAACATTATGACCAAAACTTTGAAAATGTCACCATAATTCTGCAACACCAGCTTTGTCACCCGCCAAGTAGTTGAGTATTACCTACAAAACACAACATTAAGCAACAAGGGTGAGCATAAACATACTAAGTAAGCAACCTACCTCTAATAATTCAGAACTCTAAAACATGCAACAAGTGAATTTACTCAATCATGCCAACCCCTCTTAAAACACAACGATCTCGAATACTAACTACCCATCTTCCTACTCCACTAACTCTCTTACATCCCGAATAGTGAAGGAAAGTAACCCTCACGCTAATCCTAAGAAGCATGCAAAGTGTAACGACCCTAAATTCTGAGTGAATCTAACTTGGGCGTAACTTAAGATACGTTGTTCACTCAAATTTCAAAGAAAGATAACAACGCTACTAGGACTTTTCCAAAATTTCAATGACTGCTTTAACATCAAAACACTTCAAAAACAAATCATTCTTCCCAACCACCCACTAACTTCAAATACACAAGGGTTGGGGTTAAACATTAATGTTGAAGTTCTATCAAATGTTAGTTACATGCACAAGCAAAACAAGTTTATTTCACTCAATGAACACATTCAACGAACTGAGAATAAAACAGAAGTTCAAATTGCATACACAAATACTATATATATATTCATCCAATTGCTCAATATGTGATAAATTACCTTATAACAACTCAGTAAATCGCAGCAGACTTTGGAGCAAGTTTTCGAAGAAGTCGCTCTTCCCTCGCAGGATTACACCAAGCTCGAGGACAGAGTTGCAGCATCATCTTCGTTATCAGTTCAAATGGACTGGATCATAGAGCTTTTTAGATAGCAATTTGGAAGCAAGGTCGAAGATATACAAGGATCTTTTCTTAAGCTCTGTGTTTCTGATGAACAATGGTCGATACATTGTTCAGAAAGTGAAAGACAGTGAATTAGGACCAGTTTTAGGCGACAATTGATTCAAAAGCACTCGCTTAAAAGCCAACAATAGGAATTACTCAAAAAACTCATGGAGCAAGGTGGTGAAGTATTGAAAATGGGCGGTGGCTCTTTATCTCCGATCAGAATGAAAGAGAAGCTCAAATTGCAAGGCAGTTGTTAGTTTCACATAATACATGTCTCCTATTTGGAATGAACTCCAACCCTAGATGAGGAGATAACCAAGGAAAGGAAGTGCTTGCTGGAATAAATATTCACATATTTAATAAGGTAAAAATTAACTTGAATATTCAAAACAACATATTCTAAAGTGTAAAGTTTCTATATTAATTTCAGATTCAAGAATGATTCAATTGCATATGAAAAAAGAAAGAAATGTGTTTAGCATTGCACAAAAAATATTAAACGCACTCCAAAAGAAAAGGAAAATGAAATGACAAAATATCTTATTCTCTAGAGTCCGAGAGAACTTTCTTTCGAACACAAACATTACATTGATTTGCTTCATTAGAGGTCAAACATCAAAGGAATGAAAATATGTCAGGGAAAGGAAAAAGAGCAAGGTTTTCGAACCCAATCGTGTTTTTCCCTTCACAATGCAATATGGAATTTCTATCTTCATGCACAGAGCACGGAGCCAAACAACCAACTTGATCGGGTCTACATCATGCGCAATCACAACCAGGCTGTGTTTTGTTCCATAGGTTTAGATCGTTAGTGAGTTATTTTTGGACTCAAAGTGTTCTTAAAGGCTTTTAAGCATACTTTAAGGCCTAAACTAACTCACTAATGATCTAAAACTACCTATGGAACCTACAAACTTACAAAAATAGTGGAAATATCCTTCATATGAACTATTCAAACATGAGAAACTATAGATTTTCACCTTATATATGAAAATATCCTTCAAAATGAAGGACTTTGTCAACCTATAATGACCTATTCACAAGAACAAAACATTTACAAAAAGAGTAATTGGTTCAAAACTTATACAAGATACTGATTTCAAAAAGCCTTCAGATGACAAAAATAAAGGAAGGAAGCTTTCTCCTTCAAAGAGATATTGACGTTCTATTCCAACTTCTGCCAAAATATTGAATAACTTTTGAAGCTTCTCTTACAATGATATGGTTGAAATGCAAGAAGTGATCTATTCTAGGAACTCCACTAACAACCAATAAACAAATTCAAAGTTAAACTAGAATATATCTCCCAACTCCTCAAATAGGCTACAATTATAAGACCTAAAGTTATTTCGATTCGAACAACCAAATTTGAGACTCTCAAAATCTAATCTCTAAGTCAAAATTTGCAACTACATATGTAACACCCCCAATTTCACATTTATCACTATTTTTCCTAAAAATTTAAGCAAAGATTGACACTAACAAATTTTTTTCCTATCACCTCGTTAGACCAAAAAGCATACTTCTATATCCAGGATATCACACAACATCCCCAAACTACAAGTATACAAGAGACAAGGAATTCTCCCAAGGTTCAAAAGAGATGCAACAAAATTCAAAATAAAATGGAGCATAAATATCCATTTACGTAATATCATGTATAAGCAAAGGAATTGTACTCTTAATTATGGGTTCCTACAAGTATATAGTCAATATTCATCTCAAGTTAGTTTTTGAATAGAACAAGCCTTATTGAAGCTCAAAATACAAATTTAACCTCTTGAATTCTCTCCCAAATGAAAAAAATTAATTAATAC
The DNA here is from genome assembly GCA_036507285.1 of Trichosanthes cucumerina. NCBI lineage: Eukaryota > Viridiplantae > Streptophyta > Magnoliopsida > Cucurbitales > Cucurbitaceae > Trichosanthes > Trichosanthes cucumerina. Next base: position 65,771 of record JAYKKG010000030.1, on the reverse strand, counting down.
ATGTTCAAAATCATTTTGAAGTATCACCAAGATTGCAAATCTTGTTTTAGTAAATGAAAGCAACAATGAAGCTACCATAATGCAAAAGGTTGTCTTCAACTTATAGAAGTGGCAAACATATCAATTCCATAATTGTCAAGGTTTTCACTTAACAAGATGTCTAAGTTCCATCTTCTCTTATTTCTATACTAAAGTTTGGATTCAATTCCATTCTAAGCCAAATAATTAAAAAAATCCCAAATCTCATGTGATTCCATTTGTGTACAAAAATATAAGCTTCAATCTTCTTCACATACATTTTGATTGTGTGTGTTTGATAAATAACACAAATTTAAATGAGCGAAGTAATCTAGCATATGCAGTAACATCTAAAAAGAATCAAATTAAAAACAAAAACTACGAGGGTTCAAACATCGACTAATGATGATTAAGACGATTAATATGCTTACAACACTTACCAAAATGGCTCAAAGCCTCGCTAGTTGATGCTCAGATCAACTTCCTTTTGCTAAATCGACTTCCATGGCTTATGGTTAACAAAAATGAACTCATTCGTGTTATGGCCCATAGATGAAAGTATTAAAAACTACAATTAAAAGGTATTCGAGCAATACAACCAATGTAGGATCATTTAATCTAGTTTGAATGAGCTTAAAGGGACTAACCTTGCTAAAAAGAGTAAAAACCGAATTTCAAATTTCAAATTAAAAACTGCAATTTCAAATTACCTCGCATGACACACAACAATGAAGCCATAAATGTCCTATTTCCATAATATGCCTTAAACAACCAAGCTGGTGTTGTCCTCGACATCTTTATATGACTCGGCTTTGCCTATCAAAAAGGTACTGAGATAATAGTAAACCAAAAAAATTAGAGATGCAGCAATATAATTGTGCGTAGTGAAGGAAAAAATGTACACATGATACAGCGGAATAAAAGCAATATAATACTTGTACATTTGAAGCCAGTGGCTAGCAATATCTAAGGCAAGCAGTGATAGGAAAGTCAAACCAGGCCTGCATTACAACCCTCTATGATATTGACGACTGATTTCTTTTTAGTCTTCCAAAAATCTTTTGGAACTAGCAAAAATAGTATGTGTGTGTATGAAATTCTTACCTGTATACTTGGGATAGAATTACTAGTAGACAAGCAGTGCTAATCCTGTGATACAGCAGATTCTGATCAAAATTGTCAATCAAGGGCAAGGTTGTATGCCCTGAGGGGCTTGAGATCAATATAAAGTCATAATAACAAGCATAATAAATCCACTATTATATCAAATTTCCATATTTTAGATGCCTAAACAAATATAAATACAAAGGTTAAAGAAGATTATACCGATATGTCACCATGTCCAGCACAGCTCCAAAGGTGGAAACTGAATCATTCAAGAAAACGTGTTACATTTGACAGCAATTGTCCAACTTTAAGGACTATCAGAGTTCAAATTATTGAAAGCACTTGAAGCATCCTTTCAATAAAAATTTTAGTCAAAGAAGAATACACAGGTAACTACTTAAGGGCTCTTCAACATAATCTGTGCTCTACAACAAAACCAAAGCAACTTTCTATTCTCAACAAAACCAAAGAATTTTTATAGTAGTAAAAGCGTAATCCTGGTTCCACACCTTGCATAAATCATACAACAAAAAGTCTCCAAACCATCATATATCTTTCTATTCTCAACAATACTCAAAATGATGGAACTCCAAGAAACCAAATCTCTCATAGGCATTTCATCAAACACCTTCCAAGCATGGTCTAACTAGCCCAATTCACCGTACATACTCAACAACGAGATGTCCACAACAAGATTCAAATCAAACCCACATTTAATAATCCTTCCATGAACCCTTTTTCGCTAGAACCTAGATCGCGAATTCGAATAAGCTCTCAAAACAATATATCGACTAAAGGTTATGAGTAGTCAAGATTTTTACTTGATCGGAGGAGAAAATTTTGAGAAGAAGATGAAAAAGCTATAAAATCGATATGGTGTGAGAGAACTAAAATTTTGTTTTGAGAAAACTCACCGGCGATGAGGCTACAACGATAGGTTTCGCGAGGAAGCTGGCCGGAGCGGAGTCGACGGTGGAAGAAGAGAAGAAAATCGGAAGAGGGGCCGACGAAACACGAAGAAACTGATCGGCGAGAGGTTGCTTCTTTGTGCGAAAACACGAAGAAGAAGACGTTGGCGTGCGCGCATCGTGGCGGAACGAAGAAGACGAGAAAGAAGAAGAAGAAGCGGGTGGGGAGGGGGTTCGCGCGGCGAGGGAACCCTCGTTCCGTTTCTCTCTTTTTTTTTAAGCAACATGTGTATTACAACCCTATTGTTTTTTAACTTTAAAAATTTTTTAACTTGACGTTTTTAAAGCGTCAAGTTTTATCATAGTTTGAAAAAATCCGAAAAAGTCCGTCAACCTCCGCATTTTTTTCATTTTCTTGACGTTTTTTTGTGTAAAGTCTATTTTACTTGACGTTTTTTCATAAAAACGTCAAGTAATTAGAAGCTGCAAGCGTCAAGTAATGTGGTTTTTGTAGTAGTGATCACCATTCTGATCAAAACCAAAAGATTTGATTGCCTCATCAAATTTTATGTTCTAGGACCTAGAGGCTTGTTTCAGTCCATAGATGGACCTTTTAAGCATGCAAACTTTTTGCTCTTGTTCTGGTTCAATGAACCCTTTGGGTTGGTCCATGTAGATGTTCTCGTCAAGATTGTCATTCAAAAAGGATGTCTTGACCAAGGTTTGAAATGTCGATGTCGATGGAAATGTCGAGGTCCAGATTTCATGGAAATGTCGATGAAATGGAAATATCGATAGAAATTTCGGAAAAATTTATGGAAATCGTGGAAATTGATGATAATTGTTCCAATTAATCAATGAAACTTTAAGTTTGGCTTAACTAAAATATAATTTACTATTTTTAATCATCATTTCTAAAAATGAAGACAATATTTAGAGGTAAATGTTAATGAAAATGTCGATGCATGAGTAGAAATTTTAAAAAAATGGTGATTGATTAAAAATTATTTGAATTAGTTTATGAAAACTTAATTGTGGCGTAATTATATACTATAATTGATTAATTTTAACAATCATATCTGAAATATAGTAAGATAATCAACTTAATAACCAACAACTTAACACTTATACAATAGTTAATAAGCATAATAAAATAACGACTTCTTTTAAGTACAATATTGAGGGATTTAAACCACATTTGATCGGTTAGTTAAACTATGTTCTCTTTGATAATAAAATAGCTAATTAACCCTAAAAATTCTACTCAATTTCAAATGCAGAATCGAAACCAATATGCCCAAATCTACAAAGATCATGTAAAAGTATCAAAACGATTGATCATATAATTACTTTTACCACAAGTTGGATGCTTGAACAAAGAAAGTCTTGAAAGACAGAGAGAATGAGGGTTTCGTGGGGATATAGAAAATTGATTTTGTTCCAAATTGGAATTGAGGATGAGGGCAAAAGCTTGAGGACATTGCCATGGCAGTTGAAGATAGTGAGTGGAAGTGGCTCTAACGAAGAATGTCATGATAAAAAATTGCTAATTCGATGGCTGAGAAGAATCACGCTCTTCAAGGATAAAATTTTGGAGCGTTTTTGGGGATAAAGAGATAAAAATGGTAGAGCATGGGGTCGTTATCTGCCCATCACACTAGATCTGTTGGGCAAGACCATGGTTTAAAAATTTGAAAGAGTTTTGTTATGTGACTTATCCCACATCGGAAGTATTTTAAGTATATATTGTTTATAAATTAGCTTCTAACAAATCTTCAATTGTAGCCTTTAGTGTAATTTCGATGTTGGGCTTCTATGTGTGGGCTTGTTAACTAGATAGACCCATCTACTAAGATTTTTATCTTCGATATTTTGAGAAATATCCAATATTTTACCGACATTTCGAATATTTTCAATATATCGCCGATATTTTTGGAAGATATATCTTCTACCATGTTGAATATGTCGAGGGTGTAGAAATTCTGAAATTTCGAGCGACATCTTTCGTTCTTTCGAACAAAATTTGACACTATGGTCTTGACATCCATTTGCCATATCTCATAGTCATAATATGCGGCAATGACAAGTAGGATACGGATAGACTTTACCATAGCAACAAGTGAAAAGGTTTCCTCATAGTCAACCCCTTCAACCTGGGTATAACTCTTTGCTACTAGTCTAGCTTTAAAGGTTCACACCTTCCCATCTACACCACGCTTTCTCTTGTAGATCCACTTACAACCTATAGGTTTTACTCCATCAGGTTTATCTACAAGATCCCAAACAGAATTGTAGTGCATAGACTCCAATTCTTGGTCCATGGCTATGACCCATTTGTCTTTGTCTCTGTCAACCATCGCTTGATTATAAGTCGATGGATCCTCATAGTCGTCATCTGGTATAACAACTTGGGTTTCAGATAAACCCATGTAACGGTCAGGTTGCGTTATAATCCTCCCACTACGTCGAGGCATACTCAACTCTTGAGATGGACTCTCCTGACTAGACAAGCTAGTATCAACAACTTTTGTTGATGTACTAGTTTTATTAGCAACCTTTTCCATTGTTCCGTCTAACTCACTCAACACAATTTTACTCCTTGGTTTGTGGACCCTTATGTGATCCTCCTCTAAGAAAATGACATTTGTCGACACAAAAATCTTATCTTTTTTAGGATCATAGAATAAGCCACCTCTTGTTTCTTTTGGGTAGCCTACGAATAGGCACAACTTTGAACGTGAATCCAACTTCTTTAGATTTGTCACAAGCACATGTGCTGGACAACCCCAAATTCTGAAATGACATAAACTACCTTTACGTCATTTCCAGAGTTCAAAAGGTATTTCAGAAGCACTTTTTGATGGCACATTGTTCAAAATGTATACTGCAATCTCTACTATGTAACCCCAAAAGGAACTAGGGAGATGAGCATAACTCATCATTGATCGAACCATGTTCAACAAGTTTCTATTTCTCCTTTCCGATACACCGTTTTGCTGTGGTGTACCGGGAGCTGAGAGTTGAGATGTAATTCCATGTTCTATCATATAGTTCTTGAATTTTAAATTCATGTACTGTCCACCTCGATCTGATCGAAGTGTTTTAATCATTTTACCTAATTGATTTTCAACTTCAGTCTTGAATTCCTTGAACTTTTAAAGTGCTTCAGACTTATGTTTTATTAGGTAAATATGCCCAAATCTAGAATAATCATCTGTAAAAGAGATGAAATATTCATAACCTCCTCTGGCTTTAACACTCATCGAACCACAAAGGTCTGAATGTATAAGCTCAAGAAGTTATGTGGCTCTATAACATTTTCCACTAAAAGGTCTTTTAGTCATTTTGTCATCTAGGCAGGACTCACATACAGGTAAAACATTTTTTTCTAACTCATTTAGAAGTCCATTATTTACCAATCTCTCAATCGTATTGAGGTTAATGTGACCCAATCTAAGATGCCAAAGATGCGCATTTTCTTTTAGAGAAATTTTACGTTTCTTAGTTTGCGTGTTTACAGTTTTAAATAATTCAGTGTTCAAAACCATTTTGACTGAATTAGGCCTTAAAACATACAACCCATTTTCTAATGAATCTGAACATATTTTCACACCTTTCTTCAAAATAAACACTTTATTTAATGAGAAAAAAACAGAAATACATTGTTCTATAAGGCAATAAATTGAAATAAGGTTTCTAGTAAACCCTGGTATAACTAATATATTGTCTAACAACATATATTTCTTGCCAAAATAAAACTTCATCGTGCCTACTGCTACAGCTGAGACGACTTCTCCATTTTCAACCCGGAGCGTTATCTCTCCTTTCTGTAGCTTCTATCAGGAATCAATTCCCTGAAGAGAAGAGCAAACATGATTAGTGGCGCCTGAATCAAGTATCCAAGCAGTTTTGTTATTATCCACTAAACAAGCTTCTAAGCAAAGTAAATCATATTTACCTTCTATCTTCTTTTCTGCAATGTACTTCGGACAGTTCCGTTTCCAATGTCTGTCTTCGTTGCAGTGGAAACACTTTTCTTTGTCTGCAACTTCTTTGACTTTCTTGCCCTTCTGGGCGGCAACTTTGTCAGCTCGTTTCCCTTTACCAACTTTCTTCATGTTTTTCTTCTTCCCTTTCAGGTTAGAAGAAGATGAAGCCACTGTTTTTCATCCAGAGGTCGAACCTCTATGATAACTCCTACTAGCAACATTTGTCTCACCTTTTGATCCCTGAATTTTCATCAAAGATTGAAAGGTCTGGAGTTCATTCAGAAGGGAGGTAAGATTAAAAGTAAGCTTGTTCATAACAACATTACTTCTAAACTGTAGGAAACTTTATGGAAGGGTTTCCAGAATGAAGCTGACCTGACTCGATTCATCGATGGAAGCACCATTCGACTCTGCGATGTTAAAGTGTACCATCATATCCAGGACATGATCCCGAACAGATGTCCCCCTCTGGCATCCTCGAGTTGAATATGTACTTTAGGGCATTGTGTCGGGCCTGTGTGGACTGTTGTCCAAACATACCCTGCACTAAATCCATGATTTCCTTAACGGTTATCATGCCCTCATGCTTCTTGGCTAATATGTCAGACATACTTGCCAGCATGTAGACCTTGGCCTTATCATTGGCCTTGATCCATCAATCATATGCATCACGAACATTTCGTGAAGCATTCGAGCCTGGCACCTGAGGACACTCCTCAGTCAGCACAAACTTCAGATCACCCACTACCAATATAGTGTTGAGTTTTTTTCCATGTCATCATATTCTCTTCGGTTAACTTTTCCGCACCCAGTAAGGAAATAATTGAGCTAGACATTTTGCTGAAAAATTTAAAAAAATTGTATGAGTTTCTTGCTATAATTGTCTAATCCAATCATGTTTTAGCTAATTACCAAATGTTTCCTAGGTCATTTATAATTTGCAATGATACTCCAAAAGTTTAGAATGTATGACACCGAAGGGTAATAAAAAACACTCCTCCTCTAGATCAAGACACTCTTGACCAAAACTTAATGCCAGAATAACTCTTATTCCTATAGGCTTTAGTTACCATTATTCGATTAGGATACATACACTTCTTATGTAACTTGTGAGTGTAACCCTCTGTCTTTAGACCCCAGAGTCCCCATCCAATAAAATCCACCCGAAGGGAGGACTAGATTGAAAAACAGACTAAAAAAATCTTTATCCCTTTTGGGTGTCTACTGTGTTCGATCCCTATGATCAAGCCCTCCGAAGGGATTGTCTGGTCCATGCCAAACTAGCAGCTGACCAAAGGGATTTTACGGAGTAAACCGACTGAAGAGACCATAGGTTTTGTTTTCACTAAACTCTGCTCCCTCTCACTATAAGTACCCTCTCCATTCACCTTGATATTGACTCATACAAACACCATCCGAAGGGGGACGCTCCCGTTTGCGCCACGAGGCCAAGTATGAGTCTCACGGTGTGAACTTCCCAGAGATACGCAGGTGAAAAATATGTATCATATACACTTTTCCTCTCATTGGATACTTTAAATCTATAGGAATCTTACTTAGGCTAAACCCGGCTAATGGTTTTACCTAAATTTATCAATATAACTCTTACATTGATAATCAATATAACTCTTATATTGATTTTATCCTAAGTTTGCTAATATAACTTTTTATATTAAGCCTAGGATTTCTAGTTTATTAACCCTTTAATAAACCCGCTGACGCTACTATATTTTATAAACTCTCTGATTAAAATTCACTCCTAGGTCAGTTCCCAGGTAGGGGTATTCCGTTTCCGTCAGCTAAATACCCCAGCCTAGACAGAACTTTCCTTAGACAGAGTTCCTCTTTTAATTTTTGTTTATAAATTACTTGGTTCCTAATTCTAATGTAATTAGAACTAGATAACCTAAGGTATATTATTTCCAAGTTCTAAACATTTTAAAACTAATAATTAATCTTAGGTGACATGCATACTATGTTATAGTGTTTGATCATTCATCTCATGAATAATAAGACATACATAGCATAATCATCTCATGAAATATAATGCATGTCAATGCTGTCCATAAATTAATATAACACTTTTATATTAATTAATCATGCAAACTATATAATATAACTCTTTATATTATAAATGATGCATGGAAATGCTTAACCTAAGGTGAGATATCTAAATTAAAAGCATACATTATGCATGGTAATAATTACACAACAATTGCATAATTTAAATAGCAAAATTAGACCAATTTTGGCATCCTAAATTCAATTTTAATTAATATAATCTAATTATATTAATTAAAATTAAATAATATAAATATAAATTAAATATAAATTTTTTTATGTTTAATATATAATTAAAATACATTTTCGGCTCGTTGAAGAACTCCTGATACGCCTTCGGTCAGCGTTGCAATGTTACGCCTTGTCCGTTTCTGTCCGTTGGAGCGCGCCTCATCTCAAGTGTTGCACAATGCTGCAGCGTTGCAACGCCGAGGACAACGTTGCAACACTATCAATTCCTCAGCCGCGCGCCTACTACAGTGGCGTTGCAACGCTAACGAACAACGTTGCAACGCCATTCACAGAACAACAAACACATTTTTCATCTTGCTCGGTTTTGCTCCGTTCTTCTCAACAACCACCTTGCCTTGATCGACATGGACTTACAGACTCGATTTACATAATAAAATGCTCAAAACAATAGGCCCTTACATTGAACAATTAAACGAAATTATGTAAATCTAAGTCACAAAATTGAAAACGTCTAAATTGCAAACTGTTCATTTATCACATGAAAAACAGTAAATCCCACCTCGTTCTTGATAAATCCAGAACGAAAATTAAGAACACAATTGAGCTCTGATACCAATTGTAGGGATCGAATCCCGCAACGTAAGTGATTGTACATCGCGTGTTCTTAATTTAGTTACATGGATTAAAATTAAGAACTAATCTAACTAGATTAAGCATGCATTTCTACAAGATGGACAACAACATATTACCTTTGAAGAACTCTTTTTTCAAGTGGTCCTCCTCCCACGATCACGATCTGAACAACTCGAACCCTAACGATCATGGACACTACCACCGGATCTTCTCCGTTGTTCTCTAGGTGAGGGAGGAATGTGGGTTCCTTTAGGATAGGTTGTGAGGTTGTGAGAGAGATTGTGTGTGGAACTCTTCCAACACAACTATATGATGCTCTAGGGTTTCTCAAGAAGCTATATCTAAAAATTGCATCTCATGCAACTATATATAGGGAAATAGGATGGAAATTACCATCCTATCCCTCATTTATTCTCTCATTAGTGTATGGTTTACATGTGAATCTAATTCATATTAAAACCATATATTATATCAATTATACCATATATAACTTGATATAACACCTCATATATGAATTTGAACACTTCAATTTCATTCCTAACTTTATACCCTCAATATTACCATGTTGAGCCAACGGAGGACCTAATGGACCTCACGGTTCATGAGCTCTATGATGTGAGATTAAGCGACCAAACTCTTTGATCCAGTTAATCAATATTCATTAACCACAAGTCACTCCACTATAGACTTGCAGCTGCACTCTCATCACTGTAGATTATATTGCGTCCACTGATAAATCATTACCCATGAGTCGACCCTTCACAGGTTGTTCGTAATCACGGTTGGGTCAAATTACCGTTTTACCCCTGTGATTACCTCTTTGTTCCTTAAGCACCACTGATCCTCTAATGAACAACAAGTCTAAGGTCCTATCATAGACTCATACCCTCATAGAGGGCGGGGCTCCGTTGTTCAAGACCTGGAGTTAGTTCTTAAGGGAACAACCTATCTAATTCCTTAGTATAGGAATGAGTGAATTCTATCTTGCACAGTTAAGTCCCAAACTACCTACGAGGTTACATCCCTTAGAAAGTAGGTTTATTGAGTCGGCTACAGGCCACTCTCACCCATACTAGTCTAAGGACAAACCCCTATAAGCGAGAGTTCTTAACTTACTCGAGGATTCAAGTCGAGTCACTAATGACCATCTATAAATTATCAGTCTAATCACATTACGACGTTATCTTTGGTGAGACTAATAATTTGCATCCGATCTTGTATGAACTCTTCATACAGATGCCCCCACTCGCATGTCAACCACATGAATGAGTTGGATTACCTCATTTGTACTAATTACAAAGTAGGTTGCATCCATCTTTATTACGCATAAGGTTTCCAACCTTATTCTTATACCATAGACCATTTAGGTTATACTCTTGAACATAATCCAAATAGTGTCTACTATACTGATATTAAGATACATTATAACTTTGGTGCTTAGTTTATTGGATTTATAAAGCAAGAATATAATTTTATCAAAACAAATAACTCTTTATTTATTTGATCAAAATTACATAAGTTTAGGGCACAAATCCCAACAAATCACCATCGTCAGCTACCACGTCATTGCCACATCATTCGCTGCCACGTCACCACAGTGCCACGTGTCATTGCGTTATTAGTTTCCCTTTTCAAACTTCTTTTGCTCATATCTCCTTCATTTGAGCTCCGATCGATTTGGGCGATTCAAATTGACTTGTACTTGTATCTTTGAGCTCTACAAGGTAGACCCTTTAAAATACTAAAAGGATTAGTACAAAAATTGGAGTTTATTTTCATCAAAATATTTAGTTTGATTGAAGCCTTAAAGCTAACAATCTCTCCCTTTTTGATGATGACAAACCTAAAAATAATGCATACATTTTTAAATACATTCTCCCCCTTTTGTTATCACCAAAAAGACATACCATGAGGTTTTCCTCTTTTTCAGATAATAAAAGATATAAAAAGCTCCCCCTGAATTCAATATACAATTAAATATATGCTCCCTCTATCATCACAGTGATGTCATTAAATGCGAAGGATACCAAGTGCAAGTCTATTTTTACAAAATGTATCTTCATTAAGAGTTTTTGTAAAAATATCTACTACTTATTTTTCTATGTGAACATAATTAATGACAATTTGACATTTTTGCACATATTCTCTAAGAAAGTGATGTCTTATATCTATATGTTTTGTCCTAGAGTGTTGAATAGGATTTTTAGTTAAATTAATTGAACTAGTATTATCACAAAAGATAGGTACTTGTTAAAAATTTAAACCAAAATCACGCAAAGTTTGTTTCATCCATAAGACACGAGAACAACAACGCATTGCAACAACAATAAATTCAACCTCGATGAGTGGATAATGCAATAAAGTTTTCTTTTTGCTATACCAAGAGACTAGTGAGCTACCTAAGAAGTGACATGTTCCACTAGTACTTTTCCTATCACTTAAACTTCCAAAGAAAATCAACATCGAGAATATGCAATTAAATCTAAAGATGCATTCTTAGGATGTTGGGTTTGTGCCCTAAAACTCGTAGTTTGTATTTATGTTCTAATTAATGTAATAAAGTGTTATTATTTCAATAAAGAGTTACTGTTCATTTTCTACGAGTTTGCCTTTATTTAAACCCTAAATCCAATAAACTAAACATCCAAGGTCACATTAAATGAATCTTTAATCCAAATGTAGTGTACATATAGAGGATCTCGATTCGAGATACAACATAAAGGGTCTATAATTCGGGGATAAGGTTTGGGTACCTTACCCCGGTAAAACTATGGATGTGGCCCACTTTGTATTTGATACAAACACCGTGATCCTAACGTGTTCGTGTAGATGACATGTGAGTGGGGATATCCTATGTAATGAGATTACATAAGATCGGACCACGAAATAGTAACCTCTAGCTATAACTCAGTTGACTAGTTAGGTTTCTATTTCACTAGGATGACCTAGGCAACTTGATCTCAATCTGAAAGGCAGTTTCTGAACTCCTGCTCATGAGGGATTGTCCTTTGACTAGTATGGGTGAGAGTGGCTAGATTCGCCACTCAATATGCCTACCTTCTTGGGGACAAGACCGAGTGAGCGGTTTGGAAACTTAACTTAGCAAGATGGAATTCACTCCTTCCCGCCTACTAGGGTAAGTAGAGGAATGTTCCCTTAAGTGGTTTCTCCGGGACTTGAACAAAGGTTCAACCCTCTCATTGGCACGAGAGGACTCTTCTGTTTGTTGGTAGGACCACAAACAAATTGTTCATTAGAGGAACACTGGTACTTAAGGCACAAGATGTAACCTAGGGGTAAAACGATAATTTGACCCAGCTGGTGTTACGAACATTCGTGAAGGATTGACTTGCTGTTATTGGTCAATATCCGTGGACACGAAATATATCTCTTTTGTGAGAAGAGTGCAAATCATGGGACTTTAGTGGAGTGTTCCCGCAGTTTAACGAATGTTGATTGGGAGGTTAATGAGATTAACCTAGCAATCTCGTATCGTTGGAGCTTCTGATCTATAGGTCCATTAGGTCCACCTTCTAGCTCGTAAAGGGTTCTTAGATCATTTGAATTTGAAATGTTCAAATTCATTAGGGAATATATTTAATGTATATTGATACGATATAATATATAGTTTTGGAACTATATATTATAAATTTAATGTGAATATGATTCATATTAAATTTCATGAGAGAATTGAATATTTGAAAGAGTTCAAATATTAAATTCAAATGTGAATGTGATTTATATTTGAAAACTATAGGTTAAAACCTAATGTGCATGAGATGTACATTAAACTATAGTATAAAGGGTAAAATGATTACATGTGATTTAATCATTCAATTAATACTACATTTGAATTAAATATGATTTAATTTAATAAAATTAATTAATTAGTTAATTAATTTATATATTATTAATTGAGAACGTGTCGAGAGGACACGTTCCCACTACTCCCAACTCCTCGATAGGGAGTGGGAGTTACCCATCGTGATGTGCTTCTCCCGGTGAGAAGGGCAAGTGGAATTGATCGATGGATCATTTTCAACAGAATTGATTGAACAACAAAAGAAAAAATCTCTCATGTCTCTCATTCCCAAAACCTTCCAATGTTGGAATCCTTCCCACAAAGGATTTTGTTCTAAGTAGAACTCAGAGATATAAAAGGTTTTCTCTGTTGGTAGTGTCTTGTCTTGCTGGAGAAAGCAGAGAAGTCCTGTTGCTGAATTGTTGATTTCTTTTGGAGTAAGGAGTTGTTGTTGAGGAAAAACTACAAAGGTAACATTTCTATTCCTTTTAGTTTAATTGTTAAACTTAGTATGTTTGTATGCTATTATCCATGCCTAATTATATTAGAATTTGAATGCTTGTTCTGTTTTTTCAATGTATGGGTTGTTACTTACTCAAGCAAAACAATCTTGCATATTACGATTCCAAATTCGTTTCCGCTGCTCAAGGAGATCCGATCCCCATCATAGGATACCACAAACCTAAATCTACATTTCTAAGTAGATATTTAAAAATTCTTTTTACAGCATGCAAGTGTGATTCTTTAGGACATGATTGAAATCTAGCACACATGCAAACACTAAACATATATCTGGTCTACTTTTGCATTATCTTTAATATCTACGTTCTTACCTTTTTCATCCTTATCAAGCTTTGTAGTTGTGCTCATTGGGGTCTTTGCTACTTTTGCATTATCGAACTTAAATCGCTTGAGTAGGTCCTTTGTATACTTTTCTTGATTTATGAAGATTCCTTCTTCGAGTTGTTTGATTTAAAGCCCGAGAAAGAACTTGAGTTCTCTGATCATGCTCATTTCAAACTCGCTATGCATACACTTAAAAAATTCTTCACAAAGAGAAGGGTTAGTGACACCAAAAATAATGTCATCAACATAAATTTGTACTATCAAAATATCCTTTTCTTTTGTTTTAATAAAAAGTGTAGTGTCAATAAGTCCCATTTTAAAACCATTTTCAAGAAAGAATTTACTCAAACGGTCATATCAAGCTCGAGGAGCTTGTTTAAGATCAGAAGAGCTTTATTTAGTTTGAAAACATGATTTGGATTTTCAAAACTTTCAAAGCCATGAGGTAGTTCAACATAGACTTCCTCCATTATGAAACCATTTAAGAAAGCACTTTTCACATCCATTTGAAATAAGGTAAAATTTTTATGAGATGCAAAAACAAGTAACATGCGAATTGACTCAAGTCTAGCAATAGGAGCGAATGTTTCCTCATAGTCAATTCCTTCTTCCTGATTGTAACCCTGAGCAACTAACCTAGCTTTATTCCTAACAATATTACCCGATTCATCCATTTTATTTCTAAATATCCATTTAGTTCCTATAAGTGAATAATTAATGGGATACACAACTAACTCCCACACATTATTTCTTTCAAATTGATTTAATTCTTCTTGCATGGCCATTAACCAGAACTCATCACATTCAACATCTTTAAAAGATTTTGGTTCAATTTGAGACACAAATGCAAGATTATTTAAAGCATTTAAAGAAGACCGAGTTCTTACTCCTTGAGATACATCACCTATAATTTGCTCATGAGGATGGTGAGAAGAGAATCTCCAATCCTGAGGGAGGGTTTCCTCTTGCTCCTTTTGAGTTTCATTTTTAATTGTTTCTGTGTCCTTATCTTGAATATTCAACTCCTCAAACGATTTTTCTAAATCATCACTCTCAGATGCTTTATTAAATGCAACATCTGTTTCATCAAATACGACATTCATTAACTCTTCAACAACAAGAGTTCTTTTATTAAAAACTCTACATGCTTTACTACATGCAGAATATCCTAAAAATATGTCAATGTCAGCTTTTGAATCAAACTTTCCAAGTTTTCCTTTTTCTTTCAAAATGAAACACTTGCAACCAAAGACTTTGAAATAAATGATATTCGGGGTTTTATCATTAAAAAGCTCATAGGGAGTTTTATTTAACACAGACCTTATTAAAACTCTATTCATTATATATGATGCAGTATTAACAACTTCAGCCCAAAAATACTTTGGCAAATTGTACTCATTTAACATGGAGGTGGCTAATTCTTGTAAAGATCTATTTTTCCTATCTACAACTCCATTTTGTTGAGGTGTTCTTGGAGAGGAAAAATCATGAGAAATACCATTTTCTTCACAAAAAGTTTCGAAAGAAGTATTTTCAAATTCTCCTCCATCGTCACTTCTAATATTTGAAATCATAAAACGTTTTTCATTTTGAATTCTTTTTGAAAAACTGATAAAAGATTTTAAAGCTTCATCCTTATGAGATAAAAATAAAACCCAAGTGAATCTCGAAAAATCATCAACTATAACAAAAGCATAATGTTTTCCACTTAGACTTGCAACTCTAGTAGGTCCAAAAAGATCCATATGTAATAGTTGCAAATGCTTAGAGGTAGAAACCATTTTCTTTGGTTTGAAAGAAGACTTAGTTTGTTTACCAATTTGACAAGCATCACAAACTTTATCTTTTTCAAAATTTAATTTTGGAAGACCTCTAACAAGGGATTTTTTAGAGATAGTTGAAATTAAATGCATACTTGCATGTCCTAATCTTCTATACCACAACCAGGGATCATCATGCAAAGCAGACAGACATTTATTATCTACTATAGGACAATTCATCAGATCAACAGTATAAACATTTCTATCTCTATTTCCAACAAACAGAATTTTTCCATCACATGCATTTTCAATTATGCAATTTTTATTGTTAAAAACGACCTTATATCCCTTATCACATAATTGGCTAATGCTTAGTAAATCATGCGTTAATCCATCCACTAACAAAACATCTTCAATAAGAAAATTTGAACCATTACCTATGTTACCTTTGCCAATGATCTTACCCTTTTTGTCATCGCCGAAGGTAACATATCCTCCATATTTCTTTTCTAGGTATGCAAATTTTGTGTGGTCTCCAGTCATGTGTTTTGAACACCCACTATCCAAGTACCACTTGTTCTTTATTGATCTCAAACATACCTAAAAGAAATTTATTCTAAAGATATAATCTTAGGTACCCAAATTTGTTTGGGTCCTTGGGGATTAGTCAATAAAAACTTAGGAATCCATCTCTTTTTATTTTCATTTATAACGTTGGATTTCCTTAAATTACATGCATAGACTTTGTGACCATGTTTTCCACATGCATGACAAACAATAGATGACATGATACTTTCTTTCACAAAATAATTTTCAAATTTCTTTTGCTTTTGATGAGGTTTGTAACCTATACCGCTTTTATAAAAAGTTTCCTTGTTGTTTACCCATCATAATGTCTAGATTTTTCTTCCCATTAGTAAATTTTACTAGGATATAAGATAAATCTTCATTTTTAATTTCTAATATTTTATATTCTTCTTTTAAAGTATGCCAATTTGATTCAGACAAGTCAAGATCTTTTCTTAATTTCTCATTCTGTTCTTTTATATTTTCTAGTATTTTATATTCATCTTTTAACACATGCAAATCTGATTTAGACATATAAAGACCTTTTCTTAAAGTCTTATTTTCTTCTTTTATATTTTCTAGCTCAATTGATAGGTCATTATTTTCTTGAGCTATTTTAGCATTTTTCTTTCTAAGAGATATGTATTTGCGGCCTAATTTTTCAAAATCATTTTTAATTTCATTAAAGGCTTCTACAACTTCATCAAAGGAAAGATTTCATGAATTACCTCATCGTCATCGTCATCGTCATCGTCTCCGAATGCCATAAAACAGAGGTTGGTTACTTCTACTTCACTTTCAAATTCACTCTCGTCGCTTTCATCCCAAGTGGCTTTCATGGCCTTCTTGCTCTTCTTCAATGATGACTTCCTTTGTGGACAATCCCACTTCACGTGTCCAGGCTTCTTACATTCAAAACATATAATTGCGTCCTTATTGCTCTTTTCTCCCTTTCCCTTTTGACTGTTACTTTTCTTGGAGAAAATTTTCTTTTTTAAGAAACCTCTTGAACTTTTTGGCCAGATACACATATTCTGAAGGGAATGAGAATCCCACACAGCGAAAGACGATCGAATCATCGTGGTATCGTTATGCAATTCGATTTTGTTAAAACTAACTATCACATAGTATAGGTTAAACATGCAATTCTAGAAAGGAAAAACAGCAAGTTCAACGCTACTTACTTGTTGAAGACAACTTTCAAGCTGTCCTTCCATTCACAAACTCTTCGTGCTCTCCTTGTTCTCAATGATCTTGATCTCCTTTCTCGAACAACGACCGGACACCTCCACTAGGTTACACGGTTGTTCTACTTTTGGTAGAATGAGGATGGTGGGATCCTTCTTTGGTTAGGGAGGAGAATTAGAGAGAGTATTTTTGAGAGAGAATTGCTTTGCTTCTTTTGGTGGGAATTCCAAAAATGAGCAAGAGTGTTATGAACCTGCTTGCAAATGGGTTTAAATAATGGAGATAGGTGGAGTTAAAATCTCCACATATTTACCATTTTACCACAACCATAGGTATGCAAATCATATTTGCATAACCATTTATAATAATATATCTCATATCTAATTTTACAAATCACATTTGTATATTGTGGATTTTTAAATTGAATCACATTCAATTTAATTTCTCTCAATCCAATTTCTCCAAATTAGCCCTAAATCAACAATTAGGCTAACCTATAGTTTATCATGAATCTCATTCACTTTAAACTATATAATATATCATTCATATCTCATAGAAATGACATAATTGCCCTTTAGTGAACTTGAACACTTCAAATTTACACCAAAATAGTAAACCTTCTATTAATCCAATTTGAGCCAACCGAGTGACCTAATGGACCTACAGTGACGAGCTCCAATGATCCGAGTTTAACCTATCAAACTCTTTGACTCGGTTAATCAACATTCATTAGCTACGATAACACTCCACTAAAGCTCGTGAGTGCACTCCCCGTCGATGTAAGACAAGTTGTGTCCACTGATATAACCAATGCCCATGAGTCGACCCTTCACAGGTTGTTCATAGATACTGCTGGTTCAAATTACCATTTTTTCCCTCTGTCTACTTCTTGCTCCATAGGTCCCCACTGCATCTCTAATGAACAACAACGTTGTAATGGTCTAACCATACACAACAATCTTCTCGGAAGCTAGTGAGAAGGTCAAGCGCTCGTTGTCCAAGCCACGGACACAACACTTAAGGGAACAACCCCTCTAGTTTCCTAAAAGCGAGAATGAGTGAATTCCATTTCGGCGTAGTTAAGTTCCTGACTCCCTACTTGGTCCTCGCCCTGAAAAGATAGGCATATTGGGCGAGTAACTGCGACCACCCTCACCCAGAGTTCGAAAGGTGTTTCATAAACACTCTTCAATGGAACGTTGTTCAAAATGTAGACCGCAATCTCCACTGCGTAACCCCAAAAAGAATCAGGGAGACGAGCGTAACTCATCATCGACCGAACCATGTCCAACAGGGTTCTGTTTCTCCTCTCCGATACACCATTCTACTCTGGCATACCAGGTGCTGAGAGTTGGGACGTAATTTCGTGTTCTATTATATAGTACTGGAATTCAGTGTTCATATACTCTCCACCTCGATCCGAACGAAGTGTTTTTATCATTTTACCTAACAGGTTCTCAACCTCAGTCTGTACTCCTTGAACTTTTCAAGAGTCTCAAACTTCTTATGCATTAGGTAAATATACCCATACCTCGAAGAGTCATCTATGAAAGATATGAAATATTCGTAACCTCCTCGTGCTTTAACACTCATCGGACCACATATGTTAGAATGTATAAGCTCAAGGAGCTTTTTGGCTATATATCCTTTTCCACTAAAAGGACGTTTGGTCATTTTTCCTTCGAGGCATGACTCACACACCGGTAAAGAGTTTTCTTCCAATTGACTTAGAAGTCCACTCTTCACTAGTCTCTCAATCCTATTGAGATTAATGTGACCTAACCTTAGATGCCAAAGAAGAGCATTTTCTTTTGGAGAAACTTTTACTCTTTTAGTTAGTGTTTGTGATTTTAAATAACTCAGTGTTCAAAACGCTTTTGACTGAATTTGGTTTTAAAAACATACAAATTTGACTTAAGTGAAGCAGAACAAATCGAGTTACCATTTTTGGAAATAAACGCTTTATTTCCATTAAAAGAAACGGATATACATTGTTCTACAAGACAGGAAATAGAAACGAGGTTTCTAGTAAACCCTAGAACTATATACATATTGTCTAACAAAATGTAATTCCTGCCAAAGAAAAGCTTCATTTTGCCGATCGCTGCAGCAGAGACAATCTCCCAGATTCAACCCGTAGAGTCACCTCACCCTCTCGCAGCTGCTGCCAGGAATCAATTCTCTGAAAAGAAGAACAAACGTGGTTAGTGGCTGCCGAATCAAAAATCCAGGCAGAGTCACTACTCTCCACTAAACATGTTTCAGTCACAAGTAAATCACATTTACCTTGATTCTTCCTCTCGACCAGGAACTTGGGACAGTTTCTCTTCCAGTGGTTGTCCCCATTGCATTGGACACACTTTCCTTTTTCTGCAACTTCCTTGACCTTCTTGCCCTTTTGGGCGGAAGCTCGGTCAACTTTACCCTTCTTCATTTTCTTCTTCTTCCCTTTCGGGTGAGAAGGAGCAACAAATTTTGTCCAAGAGGTCGAACCCCTGTGATAGGACCTGAAGGCACATTTGCCTCAGCTTCCGGTGTCCTGATCCTCTGAAGGGAATGAAACTCCCATAGACAAATGAAGACGATTGAATCGTCGCGGTGAAATTGTGCTACTTAATTTCGTTAAAATTATCTAACACTTAGATTTAGGCTAAACATGCATAAAATGAAAAGAATACAACAAGTTTTTGTTACTTACTTGTTGAAGACGTTATTCAAGGCTTCCTTTTCGTTCACGAACTCTTCGTGCTTCCTCGATCTCAACGATCTCAAACTCTTATCACGAACAAAGACCGAACACCACCACTTGGTTTCTTGGTTGTTCTTCTTTTGGAAGAATGAAGATGGTGGGATCTTAGGTTTTTGTTTTTGGGAGGAGAAGTCTTGAGAGTGATTTGAGTTTGAGAGAGAATTAAATTTTCTTTTGGTGAGAAATCCAAAAATGAGCAAATGAGTAAGTTCCCCTTCTTGCAAAGGGGTTTAAATAATGGTGATAGGTGGAGTTGAAATCACCACCTATTTACCATTTTACCACAACCATAGGTTATGCAAATCATATTTGCATAACCACATATTATAAGATATTTCATATCTCATTTTACAAATCACATTTGCAATATTGTGGATTTATTAAATTGAATCACATCCAATTTAATATCTCTCAATCTAATTTCTCCTAATTAGCCCTAATTCAACAATTAGGCTAACCTATAGTTTATTATGAATCTCATTCACATTAAAGTATATATTATATCATTCATATCTCATATAAATGACATAATTTCCTTTAGTGAACTTGAACACTTCAAATTCACACCAAAATAGAAAACCTTCTATTAATCCAGTTTGAGCCAACCGAGAGACCTTATGGACCTACAGTTACGAGCTCCAATGATCCGACATTAACCTATCAAACTCTTTGACCCGGTTAATCAACATTCATTAGCTACGGTAACACTCCACTAAAGCCCGTAGCTGCACTCCCGTCAGTGCAAGATATTACGTGTCCACTGATATAACCAATGCCCATGAGTCGACCCTTCACAGGTTGTTCGTAGACACTGGTGGGTCAAATTACCATTTTACCCCTGTGTCTACTTCTTGCTCCTTAAGTCCCCACTACTCCTCTAATGAACAACAACGTTGTAATGGTCCAACCATACACAACGACCCTCTCGTGCCAGTGAGAGGGTGGGCACCCGTTGTCTAAGCCCTAGAGATAACACTTAAGGGAACAACCCCTCTAGTTTCCCTAAAGACGGGAACGAGTGAATTCCATCTCGCGTAGTTAAGTTCCCAGCTCCCTACTTGGTCTTGTCCCTGAGAAGATAGGCATATTGGGCGAGTAACTGTGACCACCCTCACCCGTACTAGTCAAAGGACAAACCCGCAGATGACGAGTCCGTAACACGCTCGAGATTCGAGTTGAGTCATTAATGGTCATCTATGAAGTTATTAGTCCCATCATCAGCGGTGTTACATCGATGAGGTCTAATAAATCACGGTCCGGTCTTGTACAATTTCATTGTACAGGATGCCCCCACTCGCATGTCAACCACATGAACGAGTCATATCACCTCGTTTGTATCTTAATACAAAGCGAGTCGCATCCACAGATGTATCCCGATTAGGTCTCCAACCCCATCCATATCACGTGAGACCGTTTGGGTCATTTACTCGGGCGTGATCCTCCTTGTGTGTCCACTACACACTTTGCTCAAGTTCTAGTTCTCTCATGTATTCAATGACCTGTAGCTTAGTTTATTGGACGAAGTTTGTAATAAATGCGAGACACAAAATGATGAAATGAATAACTCTTTAATAATTTCAAATGTATATTTACAAACAGAACGAGATTAGGACAAACATCCCAACAAACTCCCACTTGGACTAAGCTAGTGGAGCAAATACATTTCTGAAATGTACATAAATTACAATGAAGTAATACAATAAACTAGGACATTGAATACCCGTCTACATATCTCCCACTTGCCCTAGTTCGGAAGTACTCGAAGACCTAGACTCTCTAGGTGACCCTCAAACACTTTAGCCGTGAGGGGCTTTGTAAATGGATCACTACGTTGTGCTCCGGCGCTTATCGATGGATCGCAACCGTCGCGGTGCACAATCTCCCGTATCAGGTGATACTTTCGCTCAATGTGTTTGCGTGTCTTATGGCTCCAAGGCTCTCTGGAGTTAGCTACTGCACCACTGTTTTCACAAAACAATGTGATCGACAAGTTCATATTTGGAATAACTTCCAAATCTGTCATGAACTTCCTAAGCCAAACAACTCCCTTTGCAGCTTCACAAGCCGCATCGTACTCCACTTCCATAGTGGAATCAGCGATGCATCCCTGCTTGATGGTTCGCCATACTACAGCTCCTCCATTCAGAATGAAAGCTGACCCCGAAATGGATTTCTTATAATCCTAATCGGTCTGAAAGTCAGAATTTGTGTATCCCATAAGGACCAAATCCCCATCGCCATACACTAAGATGTAGTTCCTCGTTCTCCTAAGATACTTGAGAATTTTCTTTACGGTTGTCCAGTGATCTAATCCTTGATTGGATTGATACCTACTGACAATCCCTACTGCATAACAGATGTCGGGCCTAGTACACAACATGACATACATCAGGCTCCCTACAGCTGAAGCATAGGGGATCCGTCTCATATCCTAAACCTCTTGAGAAGTCTTAGGACACTGATCCTTAGACAAGTGAACCTCATGCTTGAAGAGCAGTAAACCCTTCTTGGAGTTCTGCATCTTATATCTAGACAACATCTTGTCAATATAAGACGCTTGAGATATGGCTAGCGTTTTGTTCTTCCAGTTCCGGACTATCTGGATACCTAGAACATACTGAGCTTCTCCCAAATCTTTCATTTGGAATTGCGAAGCTAGCCACTTATTTATGTCTGTAAGAAATTCTACCACATTCTCAATGAGAAGAATATCATCCACGTATAATATAAGAAATGCGACAGTTTTGTCAACGATTTTCTTGTAAACACAAGGCTCGTCAACATTCTGATCAAAGCCATAATATTTGATTGCCTCATCAAACCTTATATTCCAAGACCTCGAAGCTTGTTTCAGTCCATAAATTTACCTATGAAGCCAGCAAACCTTTTGCTTTTGGCCTTGGGTTATGAACCCTTTTTGCTGGTCCATGTAGATAGTTTTGTCAAGGTTGCCATTTAGAAAGGCGATCTTGACATCCATCTGCCATACCTCGTAGTCATAATACGCGACAATGGCCATAAGGATCCTGATCGACTTTACCATGGCAACAGGTGAAAAGGTTTCCTCATAGTCAACCCCTTTGACCTAGGTAAAACCCTTTGCCACTTGTCGTGCTTTGAAGGTCTGCACCTTCCCATCTATGCCATGGTAAAGTCCATCAGGTTGATCCATTTACAACCTATAGGGTTTACCCCATCAGGTTGATCTACAAGCTCCCAGACAGAATTGAAGTACATCGACTCCATTTACTGGTCTATAGCTTTAATCCATTCGTCTTTGTTAACATCAGCCATTGCCTGATCATAGGTCAATGGATCCTCACAATCATCATCAGGATTGGCGACTTGGGTTTCAACTAAGCCCATGTAACGTTCATGTTGTCTCACAACCCTCCCACTACGTCGAGGCATACCAAACTCTTGGGAACGGACTTGACTTGACGTGCTAGGATCAACAACACTTGTTGTTGTACTAGCCCCATCAGCAACTCTTGCTGATGTACTGTCCATTTCATTCAACACGATTTTGCTCCTAGGCAAATGATCCCTGATGTGGTCTTCCTCAAGGAAAGTGGCGTTTGTTGACACAAGCACCCTATTTTCCTTAGGATCGTAAAATAGACCACCTCTGGTCTCTTTTGGGTAACCTATGAATAGGAACAATTTTAAACGGAATTCCAATTTCTTCGGGTATATGACCAACACGTGGGTCGGGCATCCCCAAATTCTCACATGGTGTAAACTGCCTTTACGTCCATTCAAGAGTTCGAAAGGTGTTTCACAAACACTCTTTGACGGAAGGTTGTTCAAAATATACACAACAGTCTCCACTGCGTAACCCCAAAAGAATCAGGGAGACGCGCATAGCTCATCATCGACCGAACCATGTCCAACAGGATTCTATTTCTCCTCTCCGATACGCCATTCTGCTATGACATACCAAGTGCTGAGAGTTGCGACGTAATTCCATGTTCTATCATATAGTCCAGAAATTCAGTGTCCATATACTCTCCACCTCAATCCGATCGAAGTGTTTTTATGGTTTTACCTAATAGGTTCTCAACCTCAGTCTTGTACTCCTTGAAGTTTTCAAGAGTTTCAGACTTCTTATGCATTAGGTAAATATACCCATACCTCGAATAATCATCAATGAAAGATACGAAGTATTCGTAACCACCTCGTGCTTTAAAACTCATCGGACCACAGAGGTCAGAATGTATAAGCTCAAGGGGCTCCTTGGCTCTATATCCTTTTCCACTAAAAGGACATTTGGTAATTTTCCTTCGAGACATGATTCACACACCGGTAAAGAATTTTCTTCCAACTGACTTAGAAGTCCACTCTTCACTAGTTTCTCAATCCGATTGAGATTAATGTGGCCTAACCTTAGATGCCAAAGATGGGCATTTTCTTTTGGAGAAACTTTAACTCTCTTAGTTCGTGTTTTTGCAGTTTAAAATAACTTAGTGTTCAAAACACTTTTGACCGAATTAGGCTTTAAAACATACAAATTAGACTGAAGTGAAGCTGAACAAATCAAATTACCTTTGAAAGAAATAAACGCTTTATTATATTAAAAGGAGATTGAAATACACGGCTCAATAAGAAAGGAAATAGAAACAAGGTTTCTAGTAACCCTGGGACTATGTACAAATTGTCTAACAATAAGTTATTCCTGCCAAAATAGAGCTTCACTTTGTCGATAGCTGCAGCAGAGACTATCTCTCCGGATCCAACCCGTAGAGTCACCTCACCCTCTCGCAGCTGCTGCCAGGAATCAATTCCCTGAAAAGAAGAACAAACATGGTTAGTGGCGCCCGAATCAAAAATACAGGCAGAGTCACTATTCTCTACTAAGCAAGTTTCAGTTACCAGTAAATCATATTTATCTTCATTCTTACTCTCGGCAAGGAACTTGGGACAGTTTCTCTTCCAGCGACCATGCCCATTGCAGTGGAAACAATTTTTTTTTTTTGCAACTTCCTTGACCTTTTTGCCCTTTTGGGCGGCAACTAGGTCAGCTTTACCCTGCTTTCTGTTGGGATTTATGCCCTAAACTTGTGTAATTCTGATCAATTAAATAAAGTGTTATTTGTTTTGATAAGATTAGAGTCTTGTTTTTATAAATCCAATAAACTAAGCTCCAAGGTTATAACATTTATCTTGAAATCAGTGTACTGGACACTATTTGGTTGAGTTCATGATTATAACCTAAATAGTTTATGGTATAAGAATAAGGTTGGAAACCTCATTCTATTAACACCATGGATGCGACCCACTTTGTAATTAGTACAAATGAGGTAATCCAACTCATTCATGTAGTTGACATGCGAGTGGGGGCATCCTGTATGAAGAGTTCATACAAGATCGGATCGCAAAATTATTAGTCTAACAAGTATAACACCGCTTTATGTGATTAGGCGATAATTTATAGATGGTCATTAGTGACTCGACACGAATCTGAGCAAGTTAAGAACTCCTACTTATAGGGGTTTGTCCTTAGACCAAAGATGGGTGAGAGTGGCCTGTAGCCGACTCAATAAGCCTACCTTATCAGGGACAGAACCTCGTAGGTAGCTGGGAACTTAACTGTGCAAGATGGAATTCACTCATTCCTCTAGTGAGGAATTAGATAGGTTGTTCCCTTAAGAACTGACTCCAGGTCTTGAACAACGGGGCCCCCACCCTCTATGAGGGTATGAGTCTAAAAGTAGGACCTTAGACTTGTTGTTCATTAGAGGATCAAGTGGTGCTTAAGGAGCAAAGAGGTAATCACAAGGGTAAAATGGTAATTTTACCCACCGTGATTATGAACAACTCCGTGAAGGGTCGACTCATGGGTAATGACTATATCAAAGGACACAATATTATCTCTGATGAGGAGGAGAGTGCAACTACAAGTCTATAGTCGAGTGACTTGTAGTTAATGAATATTGATTAACCGGATAAAAGAGTTTGATCAGTTAATCTCACATCATTAGAGCTCATGATCTGTAGGTCCATTAGATCCCTCCGTTGGCTCAACATGGTAATATTGAGGGTATAAAGTTAGGAGTGAAATTGAAGTGTTCAATTTCATACATGAGGAGTTATATCAATTATATATGATATAATTGATATAATATATAGTTTTAATGTGAATTAAATTCATATATAAACTATATACTAAAGAGAGATTAAAGGAGGGGCAGGATGATCATTTTCATCCCATTTCCCTATATATATGGTTGCATGAGATGCAACTAGGTTAAGACATTCTAAGTGAATCCTAGCCTTTTGTTGTTGTTGGAAAGGTTCCAAGACAACAAAGATCTCTCTCACAAAACACCTCACTATTCCTAAAGGAACCCACCTTCCTCCCTTACCTGAGAACAACGAAAAGATCCGGTGGTGTGGTGGTGTCGGTGTTAAATGCGAGTTCGTGTTGCGTTGATCTTGATCGTGAAGAGAGGAGGAACACTTGAAGAAAGGTTCTTCAAAGGTAATTTCTTCTTTGTCCATACCGATTTTATGCTTAATCTAGTTTTTTCATGTTCTTGAATTTACCGTTGTAACTAAATCAAGAGCGTGCGATTCGCAATCGCTCACGGGGACTTCGATTCCCTTCAATTGGTATCGATCCCAATTGCGTTCTTGATTGATGTTCGGTTTTTTCAAGAACAAGGTGGATTTATCGTTGTTGCATGAGATGTATGAACGGTTTTGCAAAATTAGATGTTTTCAATTTTGGCACTTAGATTTACAATTTTCATTGAAATGTTCAATGTAAGGGCCCGTGTTTTGAGAAAATTTAATTGTAAATCGAAGTCACGTAAGTCCGTGTCGATCGAGGCAAGGCGATTCTTTGAGAAGATCGGAGCGAAAACGAAAGCTAGATTTTTGAGAAATATAGCCGCCGCCTATGTGCGACGTTGTAAAGCGCTGCGCTTGCGGAGAAGGCGCGGAGAGGCGGCGTTACAGTAACGTCGTGGCGTTGTGCAACGCTGGCGTAAGACGACAAACGCAGCTACCAGCGCGCCGATACGTTTCACGCAAAGGAGCAACGGGCAGAAACTGAATTTTTATTATATATATTAATTATAAAAACGTTTTATTTTTAATATATTTAATATATTTAATTTTAATTAATATAATTAGATTATAATAATTAAAATCATTTTTAGGGTGCCAAAATTGGTCTAATTTTTGCTATTTTGATTATGCAATTGTTGTGTAATTATTGTCATGCATAATGTATGCTTGTATTTTAGAAATCCCACCTTAGGTTAAGCATTTTCATGCATCATTTATAATATAAGGCGTTATATTATATAGTTTGCAAGATTAATTAATATAAGGTTGTTATATTAACTTTTGGATATCATTGACATGCATTATTTTTCATGAGATGAATATGCTATGAATGTCTTATTATTAATGTGATGAATGATCAAGCACTATAACATAGTATGCATGTCACCTAAGGTTAATTATTAGTTTTAAAATGTTTAGAACTTGGAAGTAATAGACCTTAGGTTATCTAGTTCTAATTATATTAGAATTAGGAACCAAATAATTTATAAGCTATGATTAAAAGAGGAACCCTGTCTAAGGAAAGTTCTGTCTAGGTTGGGTATTTTTAGCGACGGAAACGAAACACCCCTACCGAACCCACCTAGGAGTGAAATTTAATCGAGAGAGTCTTATAGATTACAAGATGGCGTCAAGTGGGTTTATTAAGGGGTTAATAAACTAGAAATCCTAGGTTTAATATAAAGAGTTATATTAACAAACTTAGGATAAAATCAATATAAGAGTTATATTGATTATCAATATAAGAGTTATGTTGATAGAGTTAGGTAAAACCATTAGCCGGGTTTTAGCCTAAGAAAGATTCCTATAGACTTAAAGTATTCAGTGGGAGGAAAAAGTGTATGAGATACATATTTTTCCACCTACGCTATCTCCGAGAAGTTCACACCGTGAGACTCATACTTGGCCTCGTGGCACAAACGGGAGCGTCCCCGTTCAGATGGTGTTTGTATGAGTCAATACCAAGGTGAATGGAAAGGGTACTTATAGTGAGTGGGAGCATGTTTAGTGAAAACAAAACCTACGATCTCTTTTGTCGATTTACACCATTAGACCACTATGGTCCCCTCCCCGCTAGTTTGGCTCGGACTGCACAATCCTTCTGAGGGCTTGATCATGGGGATCTAACATAGGGATAAAGATTTCCTTAGACTATTTTCCAATCTAGTCCTCCCTTCCGCGGATTTTATTGGATCGAGACTCTGGGATCTAAAGACAAAAGGTTACACTCACGGGGTACATAAGTTGTGTATGTATCCAGACCGAAAAATGATAACTAAAACCTATAGGAATAAGAGTTATTCTGGTATTAGGTTTTGGTCAAGAGTGTCTTGATCCAGAGAAGGAGTATTTTTTATTACCCTTCGGTGTCATACATTCTAAACCTTTGGAGTATCATTGCAAATTATAAATGGCCTAGGAATCATTTGATAATTAGCTAAAACATGATTGGATTAGAGTTATAGTAAGAAACTCATACAAGTTTGTTTGTAAAATTTTCAGCAAAATGTCTAGCTCTATGATTTCCTTATTGGGTGCGAAAAAGTTAACTGGAGAGAACATAATGACTTGGAGGAATGGACTCAACATAATTTTTGTTACACATGATCTTAAGTTCGTTCTCAATGAGGAATGTCCTCAATTTCCTGCTCAAAACACATCTCAAGTTGTTGAGGATGCATATGACCGTTGGATCAGTGCCAACGAAAAGGCAAAAGCCTATATCCCGGCTAGCATACCGATGTTTTAGCCAGAGGTTTGGAGAGGCAAGGTCTCAAATTTCGAGAGATCATGAATTTTGTGCTAAATTTGTCTAGACAACCGTCCCAAACAAATTCGGCATGAAACCCTAAAATTCGTTTATAACGCACGCGTATGAAGGAAGGAACATCGGTGAGAGAACATGTTCTCAACTGATTGCCCACTTCAATATAGAGAAATTAAACGGAGCGGTCATAGATGAGAAATGTCATATTTTGTGCATCCTAGAATCTCTTCCAAGAGTTTTCAATGATTCCAGTAGCAATGCAAATGATGAACAACATAGAGTATGATCTCGACTTCTCTCTACTACGAGCTGCAGAATTATCGATTTCTTATGGATGATAAGAGACAACAAAATGGAGAGGCAAATTTGTTTGCTCATTTCAAAAGATCTCGTGGAGGATTCATCCTCCAGGACAAAGAACTGCAACCATACTTCTAGACTTAAGAAGATACAAAAGAAGAGGAAAAAGAGCAGATAAAGAGCAATCGTCTGGCAAGAAAAGTTGTTATTTGATAACATGTAGCTTAAAGGTTTATTAGAAACCTTATTTCTTGCCTTAGCGAACATTGTACTTCTCTATCTTTCTATTGAATAAAGTGTTTATTTCATTGGAAAAGTATTGTACTATGTGTTGCTCTTCTTGAGAATTATTCGCAAATGGTTTAATTAAGTTAAAATAGTTTTAACAAGTGAATTTTACAAAATTGCAAGTACACGAACTAATTTCTCCTAAAGAAAATGCTCATCTTTGACATCTAAGATTGGATCACATTAATCTCAATAGGATTGAGAGATTGGTAAGGAAAGGACTTCTAAACGAGTTAGAAGAAAATTCTTTGCCAGTGTGTGAATCCTGCCTAAAATGCAAGATGACTAAAAGACCTTTTAGTGGAAAAGGTTATAGAGCCAAAGACCCTCTGGAGCTTATACATTCAGACCTTTGTGGTCCAATGAATGTTAAAGCCAGGGGAGGATATAAATATTTCATCTCTTTTATAGATGATTATTCTAGATTTGGGCATATTTACCTAATGCACCACAAGTCTGAAGCACTTGAAAAGTTCAAGAAATTCAATACTGAAGTTGAAAATCAATTAGGTAAAACGGTTAAAACACTTCGATCGGATCGAGGTGGAGAGTACATGGATTTAAAATTCCATAACTATATGATAGAACATGGAATTACATCCCAACTCTCAGCTCCCGACACACCACAACAAAATGGTGTATCGAAAAGGAGAAATAGAACCTTGTTGGACATGGTTCGATCAATGATGAGTTATGATCATCTCCCTAGTTCCTTTTGGGGTTACGTAGTGGAGACCGCAGATACATTTTGAATAATGTGCCCTCCAAAAGTGTTTCTGAAACACCTTTTGAGCTCTGAAAAGGACGTAAAGGTAGTTTATGTCACTTCAAAATATGGGGCTGCCCAGCACATGTGCTTGTGACAAATCCAAAGAAGTTGGATTCACGTTCAAAGTTGTGCCTATTGGTAGGATACCCAAAAGAAACAAGAGGTGGTTTATTCTATGATCATAAGGAAGATAAGATTTTTGTGTCGACAAAATGCCACTTTCTTGGAGGAGGACCACATAAGAGACCACAAACCACCAAGTAAGGTAGTGTTGAGTGAGTTAGACGGAACAATAGCAAAGGTTGCTAATATGAACACTAGTACGTCAACAAGAGTTGTTGATACTAGTTTGTCTAGTCAAGAGAATCCATCTCAAGAGTTGAGTATGCCTCGACGTAGTGGGAGGGTTGTGATACAACCTGACCGTTACATGGGTTTAGCTGAAACCCAAGTTGTTATACCAGATGACAACTGCGAGGATCCATTGACTTATAAGCAAGCAATGGTTGGCAAAGACAAAGACAAATGGGTCATAGCCATGGACCAAGAAATGAAGTCGATGTACTTCAATTCTATTTGGGATCTTGTAGATAAGCCTGATGGGGTAAAACCTATAGGTTGTAAGTGGATCTACAAGAGAAAACGTGGTGTAGATGGGAAGGTGCAAACCTTTAAAGCTAGACTAGTAGCAAAGGGTTATACCCAGGTTGAAGGGGTTGACTATGAGGAGACCTTTTCACCTGTTGCTATGGTAAAGTCTATCTGTATCCTTCTTGCTATTGCCGCATATTATGACTATGAGGTATGGCAAATGGATGTCAAGACAACCTTTTTCAATTACAATCTTGAGGAAACCATCTACATGGACCAACCCAAAGGGTTCATTAAACCAGGACAAGAGCAAAAGGTTTGCAGGCTTAAAAGGTCGATTTATGGACTGAAACAAGCCTCTAGGTCCTGGAATATAAGATTTGATGAGGCTATCAGATCTTATGGTTTTGACCAGAATGATGATGAACCTTGTGTCTACAAGAAAATCATCAATAGTTCTATCGCCTTCCTAATTCTCTATGTGGATGATATCCTACTCATTGGGAATGATGTAGGTTATCTTACTGACATCAAAGAATGGCTAGCTACGTAGTTCCAAATGAAAGATTTGGGTGATGCGCAGTTTGTTCTTAAGATCCAGATTGTCCGGAACCGCAAGAATAAAACACTAGCCTTGTCTCAAGCATCATACATAGACAAAGTGTTGTCAAAGTTTAAGATGCAAGATTCCAAAAGGGCTTGTTGCCTTTTAGACATGGAATCCATTTGTCTAAGGAACAAGTGTCCTAAGACACCTCAAGGAGTTGAGGATATGAGATGATTCTTTACGCATCACCGTTGGGAGCCCGATGTACGCCATGTTGTGTACTAGGCCGGACATCTGCTTTGCGCTTGGGATGGTCGTGAGGTATCAATTCAATCCAGACTTGAACACTTTGGACAACGGTTAAAACAATCCTTAAGTATCTTCTGAGAACAAGGAACTACATGCTTGTGTATGGGGCTAAGGATTTGATCCTTATAGGATACACAGATTCTGACTTTCAGACTGATAAAGATTCTCGAAAATCTACATCAGGGTCAGTTTTCACTCTTAATGGAGGAGTTGTAGTATGGCGAAGCGTCAAGCAAGGATGCATCATTGATTCCACCATGGAGGTTTAATATGTAGCAGCTTGTGAAGCGGTAATGGAGGAGGCCGTTTGGTTAAGGAAATTCATGCTAAATTTGGAAGTTGTTCTAAATATGACTTTGCCCATCACGTCAGACATTGCGATAATAGGTGGTGTGCGTGGCAAATTCGAGGGAACCCCGAAGTCACGAAAGGGGAAAGCACATAGAGCGGAAATATCATCTCATCCGGGAGATCGTGTATAAAGGAGACGTGATTGTCACGAAGATAGCCTCAGAGCACAACATTGTTGATCCTTTTACAAAGGCTCTCACGGCTAAAGTATTTGAGAGTCACCTAGAAGGTCGAGGTTTACAAGTCTTCCCCAACTAGGGCAAGTGGGAGTATTTTGCACAAAGAAGTTTAAATGCCCTAGTTTATTGTATTTACATTATTGTAAGGTTTATTACTCCACAAGCTTTAGGTCAAGTGGGAGATTGTTGGGATTTATGCCCTAAACTTGTGTAATTCTGATTAATTAAATAAAGTATTATTTGTTTTGATAAGATTACAGTCTTGCTTTTATAAATCCAATAAACTAAGCTCCAAGGTTATAACATTTATCTTGAAATCAGTGTAATGAACACTATTTGGGTTGACTTCAAGATTATAACCTAAATATTCTATGGTATAAGAATAAGGTTGGTAACACCATGGATGCTACCCACTTTGTAATTAGTACAAATGAGGTAATCCAACTCATTCATGTAGTTGACATGCGAGTGGGGGCATCCTGTATGAAGAGTTCATACAAGACTAGATCGTAAATTATTAGTCTAACCAGTATAACACCGTTAACTGGATTAGACTGATAATTTATAGATGGTCATTGGTGACTCGACCTGAATCCTGAGCAAGTTAAGAACTCCTGCTTATAGGGGTTTATCCTTAGACTAGTATGGGTGAGAGTCGCATGTAACCGACTCAATAAGCCTACCTTCTCAGGGACAAACCTCGAAGGTAGCTGGGAACTTAACTGTGTAAGATCAAATTCACTCATTCCTCTAGTGAGGAATTAGATAGGTTGTTCCCTTAAGAACTTACTCCAGGTCTTGAACAACGGGGCCCCGCCCTCTATGAGGGTATGAGTCTAAGGTAGGACCTTAGACTTGTTGTTCATTAGAGGATCGGTGGTGCTTAAGGAGTTAAAGAGGTAATCACAGGGGTAAAATGGTAATTTGACCCAACTGTGATTACGAACAACCTGTGAAGGGTCGACTCATGGGTAATGACTATATCAGTGGACACAATATTATCTACAGTGAGGAGAGTGCAACTACAAGTCTATAGTCGAGTGACTTGTAGTTAATGAATATTGTTTAACCGGATCAAAGAGTTTGATCGCTTAATCTCACATCATTGGAGCTCATGATCCAGTGGTCCATTAGATCCTCCGTTGGCTCAACATGGTAATATTGAGGGTACAAAGTTAGGAGTGAAATTGAAGTGTTCAATTGCATACATGAGGAGTTATATCAATTATATATGATATAAGTGATATAATATATAGTTTTAATGTGAATTAGATTCATATATAAACTATATACTAAAGAGAGATTAAAGGAAGGGCAGGATGGTCATTTCCATCTCATTCCCCTATATATATGGTTGCATGAGATGCAACTAGGTTAAGACATTCTAAGTGAATCCTAGCCTTTTGTTGTTGTTGGAAAGGTTCCAAGACAACAAAGATCTCTCTCACAAAACACCTCACTATTCCTAAAGGGAACCCACCTTCCTCCCTCACCTAGAGAACAACGGAGAAGATCCGGTGGTGGTGTCGGTGTTTTAATGAGTTCGTGTTGCGTTGATCTTGATCGTGAAGAGAGGAGGAGCACTTGAAGAAAGGTTCTTCAAAGGTAATTTCTTGATGTCCATACTCATTTTATGCTTAATCTAGTTTTTTCATGTTCTTGAATTTACTGTTGTAACTAAATCAAGCCCGCGATTCACAATGGCTTTCGCTGCGGGGACTTCGATTCCCATTAGCTTCATCTTCTTCTTCTTCCCTTTCGGGCGAGAAGGAGCAACATGTTTAGTCCCAGAGGTCGAACCCCTGTGATAAGACCTGTAGGAAACATTTGCCTCAGCTTCTGGTGTCCTGATCCTCATCAAGGACTGGAAGTTCTGTAGCTCGTTAAGAAGGGTGGTCAGAGTGTAGCATATCTTGTTCATAACAGTGTTTCTACGAAACTGAAGGAAACTCTTCGAAAAAGTCTCTAAAATAAAGCTGACCTGGCTCGAATCGTCGATCGAAGCCCCGTTCATCTCCGCCAAACTAAAGTGGGTCATCATGTCCAGAACATGTTCATGGACAGACGCCCCTTCTTTCATTCGGGCATTGAAGACGTGTTTGAGTGAATCGTGCCTGACCTGAAAGGACTGTTGTCCAAACATGTCTTGCAACGACTCCATGATCTCCTTTGCGGTGATCATCAACTCGTGCTTATCTGCCTCGTGCTTCTTTGCCAATACTTCAGATAAGCTGCCAATGATATAGACCTTGGCCTTTTCATTGGCCCTAATCCATCGATCGTATGCATCACGAACACTTCGTGATGCAGTCGAGCTAGGCAACTGAGGACATTCCTCAGTAAGCACGAACTTCAGGTCGTCAGTTACTAAAATCGTGTTTATGTTATTCGTCCAAGTTTGGAAGTTATCTCCCACTAATTTGTCGGAAGCGAGTAAAGCGATTATTGAGCTAGACATTTTTAAGCTAAAAAAATCAAATAATTTTGTTTTAGTCTCGCATAATCCTTTTGAAAACCAATCATAGTTTTAGCAAAATTTAATCTTATGATCCCTAGGTCATTTAAAATTTGCAATGATATCCTAAAGGTTTAGAATGACCGCCACCGATGGGTGAACAAAAACACTGCTCCTCTAGGACGAGACTTTCTCGACCAGACCCTAATCTCAGAATAACTCTTATTTCATTAGGCGTCCAGTTACCATTATTTGGTTGAATTCATTAATACTTAACGAATCCTGTGAGTGTCACCCTCAATCTTTAAGTTTCCAAGTATCCGTCCAAACAATAGCCATCGAAGGGTGAACCACGAAGGAAAACCAACAAGGAAACTGTATCCCTTTCGAGAATTCACGGTGTTCCGACTCCCATGATCAAGACCCTCCGAGGATTGTGCAGTCCCCAGCCAAACTAGTAGGCGGATCATAGGGGTCTCACGGTGTGAATCGAAAGAAGAGACCGTGGGTCCCGTTTTCACAGGTCCCGCTCCCACTCACTATAAGTACTCTCTCCATCCACTTTGATATTGACCCATACAAATACCATCTGAAAAGAGACGCTCCCATTTGCACCACGAGGCTTAGTAGGGATCTCACGGTGCAGACTTAACGGATATTTTTGGTCGGAAAATCAAATGTATCTTATACACTTTATTTCCTCCCACTCAACACTTTATTATTTTCGGGATTGACCTAGATAAACCGACCAAAATTTACCTAAGTCTACCAATATAACTCTTATATGGTATTTACCCTAAGTTTATAATCACAATATTACTTAGGTCTATGTGAGTAAATTAATCAACTTTTAATTAACTGAACTCACGAAAAATATAATCTAAGAATCTCCGGACCGAATTCACTCCCAGATCAGTTTCCAGGTAGGGCTGTTCTGCAAGCGTCAACTTAAATACCCTAACCTTAGATAGGGTTACTAATCAGTCACCATTCAAAGATTACATTTTGATTTCCTAATTCTAATCTTATTAGAAAAGAAAACCTAAGTCTAATTATTCAAGTTCTAAACACTTTAAAACTAATAATTAACTTAGGTTACATGCATTTCTATGTTATAGTGCTTGATCATTCATCACATGAATAACTATACTATAACATAATAATTAATCACATGAAATTAAAATGCATGAGCATACTTTAATCTAAAAAATATAACACTTATTTTTAATTAAATTAAAACATGCATTTAATTATATTATAACTCTTATAATATAACCTATCATGCAAACTATATATTGTAACACTTATAATATAATGATGCAGGAAATGTTTAACCTAAGGTGGGATTTTAAATCTATATGGCATACATTATGCACATAGAAATTAATTAAATCAAACATCTCATGCATACAATAATTAAATAGCAAAAATAGACCGGTTTTGCCACTTAGGGGCATTTTAATTAAATACCATTAATATAATATTTATATTAATATTATTAATAAAATAAATCAAATATAAAAATAACATTACATTTTGTAAATACAAAATAAAAAAATTAAATAAAACGTGAAAAACCACCCACATTGCCACTAAGCTTCACGCCCCACGTCCTCACGCGCGCGCCTCACGAACTGCCCACTAACACGCACAGTGTTGCAACGTCGTGGGCAGCGTTGCAACGCTGTAGCGCTTAGCGTCATGCCAGCGTTCCCAACGCCAGCAGTGTTGCAACGCAATGCCTTGCGTCGCAACGCTAACCTGCCGCACACCTTGAAGTCTCGGTTGTTCTTCCTTTGGAAAGAAAGAAGTTTGTGGGAACTTGTAATTTTGGAGAGGGAGGAAAATTGAGAGAGAGTAGAGAGAATTTTGGTTTTTTCTCTTAGATCAAAACCAAAAAAATGAGAAAAAGCTTTTTTTTTTTTTTTTTTAATCCCTTCTTGCAAAGGGTTTAAATAGTGGAATGATGGAGTTAAAATCTCCACATTATTACCACTTTACCACAACCATAGGTTATGCAAATTCTCATTTGCATAACCACATAATATAAGATATCTCATATCTCATATTGCAAATCTCATTTGCAATAATTGTAGATTAATTAAATTGAATCACATCCAATTTAATTTCTCTCAATTAATTTCTCCAATTAGCCCTAATTCAACAATTAGGCTAACCTATAGTTTATTATGAATCTCATTCACATTAAACTATATATTATATCATCGTTATCTCATATAAATGACATAAATGCCCTTAAAGTGAAATTGAACACTTCAATTTCATACCAAAACATTAACCCTTCTTTTAACCCAGATTGAGCCAACCGAGGGACCTAATGGACCTCTGGATGGCGGGCTCCAATGATGCGAGATTAAACTGTCAAACTCTTTGACCGGTTAATCAACATTCATTAGCTACGGTAACACTCCACTATAGCCCGTAGTGCTGCACTCCCGTCGGTCACGAGAATATTACGTGTCCACCGATATAACCAATGCCTATGAGTCGACCCTTCACAGGTTGTTCGTGAGACACGACTTGGTCAAATTACCGCTTTACCCACAGTGTCTACCTCTTGTTCCTTAAGTCCCCACTGCTCCTTTAATGAACAACATATTATGATGGTCCAACCATACACAACACCCTTCTCGGGCCAGTGAGAAAATGGGCGCCCGTTATCCAAGCTCTGGAGACAGCACTTAAGGGAACAACCGCTCTAATTTCTCTAAAGGCGGGAACGAGTGAATTCCATCTCGCGTAGTTAAGTTCTCAGCTCCCTACTAGGTCCTGTCCCTGAGAAGATAGGCATATTGGGCGAGTAACTGTGACCACCCTCACCCGTACTAGTCAAAGGACAAACCCCCGCAGACAGGAGTCCGTAACACGCTCAGGATTCAGGTCGAGACACTAATGGTCATCTACGAAGTTATTAGTCCTTATTGTCAACGGTGTTACATCAGTAGGTCTAATAATTCACGGTCCGGTCTTGTACTATCTCATTGCACAAGATGCCCCCACTCGCATGTCAACCACATGAACGAGTCAGATCACCTAGTTTGTATCAAATACAAAATGGGTCGCATCCACAGTGTATCCAGGATTAGGTCTCCAAACCTATCCATATACTGTAGACCGTTCAGGTCATTAACTCGAACGTGATTCTCCTTGTGTGTCCACTACACACCGTTTAAGTTCTAGTTCTCTTATAAATTCAATGACCCTGGACCTTAGTTTATTGGAAAAGTTTATAAATATTGCGAGACACAAAGTGATGAAATGAATAACTCTTATTAATTTCAAACAGTAATTTACCAACATGAGATTAGGACAAACATCCCAACAAACTCCCTCTTGGACTAAGTTAGTAGAGAAAATACATTTATGAAATGTACATAAATTACAATGAAGTAATACAATAAACTAGGGCATTGAATACCCGTTTACACATCTCCCACTTGCCCTAGTCAGGAAGCTCTCGAAGACCTTGACTCTCTAGGTGACCCTCAAACTCCTTAGCCGTGAGGGGCTTTGTAAATGGATCAGCTACATTGT
Source organism: Trichosanthes cucumerina (assembly GCA_036507285.1). Lineage (NCBI taxonomy): Eukaryota > Viridiplantae > Streptophyta > Magnoliopsida > Cucurbitales > Cucurbitaceae > Trichosanthes > Trichosanthes cucumerina. Next base: position 27,768 of record JAYKKG010000030.1, on the reverse strand, counting down.
GCTCCGACGCTATCTGTGTGACTGTCACGTCCCCATGGTGCACAATCTCCCGTGTCAGATGATACTTGCGCTCAATGTGTTTGCCTCTCTTATGGCTCCGAGGCTCACGTGAGTTAGCTACTGCACCACTGTTATCACAAAATAGTGTGATTGACAAGTCCATATTTGGAACAACTTCCAAATCCGTCATGAACTTCCTGAGTCAAACAGCTTCCTTTGCAGCTTCACAAGCCGCAACATACTCCGCTTCCATAGTGGAATCAGCGATGCATCCCTGCTTGATAGTTCGTCATACTACAGCTCCTCCATTCAGAATGAAGGCTGACCCCGAAGTGAATTTCCTAGAATCCTTATCGGTCTGAAAATCAGAATCTGTGTATCCCGTAAGGATCAAATCTCCATTGCCATACACTAAGCTGTAGTTCCTCGTTCTCCTAAGATACTTGAGGATTGCCTTTACGGCTGTCTAGTGATCTAATCCTGGATTTCACTGATATCTACTGACAATTCCTACTGCATAACAGATGTCGGGCGTAGTACACAACATAACATACATCAGGCTCCCAACAGCCGAACCATATGGAATCCGTCTCATATCCTCAACATCTTGAGGTGTCTTAGGACACTGATCCTTAGACAAGTGAACCCCATGCCTGAAAGGCAGCAAACCCTTCTTGGTGTTCTGCATCTTATATCTAGACAACATATGGTCAATATAAGGTGCCTGAGACAAGGCTAGCGTTCTGTTCTTCCGGTTCTGGACAATCAACCTAGAACGTACTGAGCTTCTCCCAAATCTTTCATTTGGAATTGCGAAGCTTGCCACTTTTAACGTCGAAGAAATTCTACCTCATTCCCAATGAGAAGAATATCGCCCACATACAACACCAAAAATGCGTGACGCTTTGTCAACAATTTTCTTGTAAACACAAGGCTCGTCGACATTTTGATCAAAGCCATAAGATTTTATTGCCTCATCAAACCTTATATTCCAAGACCTCGGCTCTGTTTGACCATAAATGGACCTATGAAGCCGCAAACCTTTTGCTCTTGGCCTTGGGCAATGAACCCTGTGAGTGGTCCATGTAGATGGTCTCATCAAGTTTGCCATTCGAAAGGTCGTCTTGACGTCCTATCCGCCATACCTCGTAATCATAATACACGACAATGGCGGAAGGATCTCGATCGACTTTACCATGGCAACGGTGAAAAGGTCTCCTCATAGTCAACCCTTCAACTCCGGTAAAACCCTTTGCCACTAGTCGGGCTTTGAAGGTCGCACCTTCCCATCTACGCCACGCTTACGCTTGTAGATTCATTTGCCACCAATAGGTTTTACCCCATCCGGTTGATCCACAAGCTCCCATACGAATTGAAGTACATAAACTCCATTTCCTGGTCCATAGCTTTAATCCACTCGTCTTCATCAACATCAACCATTGCCTGATCATAGGTCAATGGATCCTCACAGTCATCATCAGGAGTGACAACTGAGGTTTCAGCTAAATCCATGTAGCTATCAGGCTGTCTCACGCCCTCCCACTACGTCGAGGCATTCCCAACTCTTGGGAACGGATTTGACTAGACGTGCTAGGATGAACAACACTTGTTGACGTACTAGCCCCATCAGCAACTCTTGCTGATGTACTGTCCATTTCATTTAACACAACTTTACTCCTTGGTAAATGATCTCTGACGTGGTCTTCCTCCGGGAAAGTGGCGTTTGTCGACACAAGCACCCTATTTTCCTTAGGATTGTAAAATGCACCACCCTAGTCTCTTTAGGGTAACCTCTGAATAGGCAAAATTTCGAGACGGGGTTCCAACTTTTTCGAGTTTGACACCAACACGTGGGTCGGGCATCCCCAAATTCTGAAGTGATGTAAACTGCCTTTACGTTCACTCCAGAGTTCGAAAGGTGTTTCATAAACACTCTTCGATGGAACGTTGTTCAAAATATAAATTGCAGTCTCCACTGAGTAACCCCAAAAAGAATCAGGGAGACGAGCATAGCTCATCATCGACCAAACCATGTCCAACAAGGTTCTGCTTTCTCCTCTCCGATACACCATTTTGTCATCGCATACCAAAGTATTTGAGAGTTGGGACGTAATTCCGTGTTCTATCATATAGTCCTGGAATTCAGTGTCCATGTACTCTCCACCTCGATTCGATCAAAGTGTTTTAAGCGATTTACCTAAGTGGTTCTCAACCTTAGTCTTGTACTCCTTGAACTTTTCAAGAGTTTTAGACTTCTTGTACATTAGGTAAATATACCCATATCTGGAGTAATCGTCTATGAAAGACATGAAGTACTCATAGCCGCCCCGAGCCTTAACATTCATCGGACCACAGAGGTCAGAATGTACTAACTCAAGAGGCTCTTTGGCTCTATATCCTTTTCTACTAAAAGGACGTTTGGTCATCTTGCCCTCAAGGCATGACTCACACACCAACAAAGAGTTTTCTTCCAACTCGTTTAGAAGTCCATTATACACTAGTTTCTCAATCTTATTGAGATTAATGTGGCCTAATCGTAGATGCCAAAGTTGGCATTTTCTTTAGGAGAAACTTTCGCTTTCTTAGTTCGTGTTTCTGCAGTTTTAAACAATTCAGTATTCAAAACACTTTTGACCGAATTAGGTTTCAAAAGATACAGATTATGCTCAAGTGAAACAGAACAAATAAGATTGCCTTTGAAAGAAATAAACGTTTTACTAGATTCAAAGGAAACAGATATACATTATTCAATTAGGCAGGAAATGGAAACAAGGTTTCTAGTAAACCCTGGTACAATGTACAAATTATCTAATAATAAGTACTTCCCAAAAAGTGTAGCTTCACCGTGTCGATCATCATTTGCAGCGAGACAAGCTCCCGATCCAACCCGTAGAGTCACCTCACCCTCTCGCAATGGCTGCGAGAATCAATCCTGAAAAGAAGAACAAACATGGTTAGTGGCACCTAATCCAATATCCAGCAGAAATCACTACTCTCCACTAAATGTTTCATCACAAGTAAATCACATTTACCTTGATTCTTCCTCTCGGCTAGGAATTTGGGACGGTTCCTCTTCCAGATGTCCGCCCCATTGCGGTGGAAACACTTTCCCTTCTCTGCCAACGTCCTTGACCTTCTTGCCCTTGTGGGCGGCAGCTCGATCGATTTACCCCTCTTCATCCTCTTCTTCCCTTTCAAAGTGAAGGAGTAACAGTTTTGTCCCAGCAGGTCGAACCCACAGTGATAAGACTTGTAGGCAACATTTGCCTCGCATTCCTTGACCTGTTCAAGGACCGGAAATTCTGTAGCTCATTGAGGAGAGTAGTCAGAGTGTAGCTAATTTTGTTCATAACAGCATTGCTACGAAACTGAAGGAAACTCTTCAGAAGAGTCTCCAAAATACAACTGACTTGGCTAGACTCGTCGATCGAAGCCCCGTTCATCTCAGCCAGATTAAAGTGGGTCATCATGTCTAGAACATGTTCACGGACAGACGACACCTCCTTCATCCGTGCGTTGAAGACGTATTTGAGCGAGTCATGTCGGACTTGAAAGGACTGTTGTCCAAACATTTCCTACAAGGACTCCATGATCTCCTTGGTGGAGACCATCAGCTCATGCTTCTTTGCCAATACATCAGACATGTTGGCAATAATGTAGACCTTGGCCTTTTCATTGGCCCTGATCCACCGATCGTATGCATCGCGAACACTTCGCGACGCAGTCGAGCCCGGAATCTTAGGACACTCCTGAGACAACACGAACTTTATGTCGTCAGTTACCAAATTCGTGTTACTATTATTTTTCCAACTTTGGTAATTATCTCCCACTAACTTATCGGACGCGAGTAGAGCTATTATTGCGCTAAGACATGTTTTAAGATGAAAAATTAAGAAAACTTTGTGTTAGTCTCGCAAAAAACTTTTGAAATCCAATCAAGTTTTAGTAAAATTGTTTCATGATCCCTAGGTCATTCACATTTTTGCAATGATACCCTAAAGGTTTAGAATGACCGCCACCGAAGGGTGAACAGAACACTCCTCCTCTAGGACGAGACTTTCTCGATCAGACCCTAACCTAAAAATAACTCTTATTCCATTAGGCGCCCAATTACCATTGTTTGGTCGAATTCATTAACACTTAACGAATTCTGTGAGTGTCACCTCAATCTTTAAGTTTCCAAGCATCCGTCCAAACAATAGCCACCAAAGGGTGAACCAAGAAGGAAAACCAACCAGGAAACTATATCCCTTTCGAGAATTCACGGTGTTCCAACTCCCATGATCAGGCCCTCCGAAGGGATTGTCTGGTCCAAGCCAAACTAGCAGGCAGATCATAGGTGTCTCACGATGTGAATCGAAAGAAGAGACCATGGGTCTCGTTTTCACAAGTCCCGCTCCCACTCACTATAAGTACTCTCTCCATCCACGATGATATTGACCTATACAAATGCCACCCGAAGGGGAACGCTCCCATTTGCGCCACGAGGCCAAGTATAGATCTCACGGTGCAGACTTAAAGGAGATTTGTGGTAGGAAATTCAAATGTATCTCATACACTATATTTCCTCCCACTCAGCACTTTAATTTTAATAGGGATTGACCTAGATAAACCGGCTTAAATTTACCTAAGTCTACCAATATAACTCTTATATGGTATTTACCTAAGTCTATAATCACATTATAACTTAGGTCTATGTGAGTTAATTAAAATACTTTTAATTAGCGGCACTCACGATAAGTATAATCTAAGAATCTCCGGACCGAATTCCTCTCCTGTGTCGGTTTCCAGTAGGGTGTTCATAAGCGTTAACTTAAATACCTCATCCTTAGACAAAACCTTCCTTAGACAGAGTTACTAATCAGTCTCCATTCATAGACTAAACTTTGATTTCCTAATTTCTAATCTCATTAGAAAATAGAAAACCTAAGTCTAATTATTCATGTTCTAAACTCTTTAAAACTAATAATTAACTTAGGTTGCATGCATTTCTATGTTATAGTGCTTGATCATCCATCACATGAATAACTATATACTATAACATAATATTATTCATCACATGAATATAAATGCATGAGCATACTTTAATTTAAAAATATAACACTTATATTAATTAAATTCAACATGCATTTAATTATATTATAACTCTTATAATATAACCTATCATGCAAACTATATATTATAACTCTTATAATATAAAAGATGCATGAAATGTTTAACCTAAGGTGGGATTTTAAATCTATATGACATACAATATGCACATAGAATTTAATTAAATCATACATCTCATGCATAAAATAATTAAATAGACAAAATAGACCGATTTTTGTCACCTAGGGGTAATTATTTAATTAAATAACATTAATATAACTCTTATATTAATATTATTTAATGAAATAATTAAATAAAGGAATTAAATACATTTTATATTAAATAAAATAATAAAAAATGAAATTTAATCGCCCCACTTTCTCCTTGTGCCCACGTTATCGCGGCGCCTGCGCAACCGCTCCCACTATGTGTGCGTTGCGCAACGCCGTGCGGCGCGTTACGTTACGCCGCCGCGCGTCGGCGTCAGGGCGGCGTGCTCCACGCGTGGCGCGTAACGCTACACCTAGAGTTGCAACTCTTGCTCTGCAGCAGGCCTCTCGTCCGCAAGGATAGCGTTGAGACGCCGAAGAATAGCGTCTCAACGCCATCGACAGAACAACAAACACCTTTGCTGTTCTTCACCGATGTTTGCCTGTTTTCGCTTCGATTTCTTCACAGCAACTCTTGCCACGAACGACCCGAACTTACAAACTCGATTTACAACAAAATGCCCAAAAACAACGGGCCCTTACATTGATCTCATCAACATAAATTGTAAATCTAATCTAGTGCCAAAACTCGAAACATCCATTATGCAAACCATCATTCATCTTATGAAATTTAAGGCAATTTACCCACCTATTTTAACAAAAACGGTGCATAATGAAGAACCATCGGAATGGCTTTGATACCAATTGAAGGCAATGAAAATCTCCGCAGCAGAAGAAATCGGCGATCGAATCGTTATGGTATCATTACAACACTTACTCGATTTTGTTAAAATGACCTAACTCTTAGATCTAGGCTAAACATGCAAAAGATTCTCGATCTCAACGAACGCTCCTACGAAGAACTCCGAACACTACCACTTGGAGAAGAAGTTTACTTCTTGTGATTTTGGAAGGAGATAATTTTGGAGAGAGTAGAGAGAATTTCTCTTTGATCAAAACCAAAAAAATGAGAAAAAGCTTTTTTTTTTTTTAATCCCTTCTTGCAAAGGGTTTAAATGGTTGAATGATGGAGTTAAAATCTCTACATTATTACCACTTTACCACAACCATAGGTTATGCAAATCTCATTTGCATAACCACATAATATAAGATATCTCATATCTCATATTGCAAATCTCATTTGCAATAATTGTGGATTAATTAAATTGAATCACATCCAATTTAATTTCTCTCAATTAATTTCTCCAATTAGCCATAATTCAACAATTAGGCTAACCTATAGTTTATTATGAATCTCATTCACATTAAACTATATATTATATCATCCATATCTCATATAAATGACATAAATGCCTTTAAAGTGAAATTGAACACTTTAATTTCATACCAAAACATTAACCCTTCTTTTAACCTAGATTGAGCCAACCGAGGACCTAATGGACCTCACAAAGGACGGGCTCCAATGATGCGAGATTAACTCACAAACTCTTTGACCCGTTAATCAACATTCATTAGCTACGGTAACACTCCACTATAGCCCGTAGCTGCACTCCCGTTAGTGCAGAATATTACGTGTCCACTGATATAACCAATGCCCATGAGTCGACCCTTCACAGGTTGTTCGTAGACACGGCTAGGTCAAATTACCGTTTTACCCTAGTGTCTACCTCTTGTTCCTTAAGTCCCCACTGCTCCTCTAATGAACAACATATTGTGATGGTCCAACCATACACAACACCCTTCTCGGCCAAATGAGAAGGTGGGCGCCGTTGTCCAACCCATGGAGACAAAGCAGATTAAGGGAACAATCCTCTAGTTTCCCTAAAGGCGGAACGAGTGAAATCCATCTCGCGTAGTTAAGTTCCCAGCTCCCTACTTGGTCTTGTCCCCAGAAGATAGGTATATTGGGCGAGTAATCGTGACCACCCTCACCCGTACTAGTCAAAAGGGACACACTCCAGAGATAGGAGTCCGTAACACACACAGATTCGTGTCGAGTCACTAATGGTCATCTACGAAGTTATTAGTCCCTTCTTCACAAGCGGTGTTACATCGTGAGTCTAATAATTCACGCTCGGTCTTGTACTATCTCATTGCACAGATGCCCCCACTCGCATGTCAACCACATGAACGCGTCGATCACCTCGTTTGTATCTAATACAAAGCGGGTCGCATCCATCGTGTATCCGTGGATTAGGTCTCCAACCCTATCCATATCTGTGAGACCGTCATGGGTCACTAACACGAAACGTGATCCTCCTTGTGTGTCCACTACACACCGCTCAAGTTCTAGTTCTCTCATAAATTCAATGACCACCGGAGCTTAGTTTATTGGAAAAGTTTATAAATATTGTGAGACACAAAGTGATGAAATGAATAACTCTTATTAATTTCAAATAGTAATTTACAAACACGAGATTAGGACAAACATCCCAACACGTTATGCAATTCGATTTTGTTAAAACTAACTATCACATAGTATAGGTTAAACATGCAATTCTAGAAAGGAAAAACAACAAGTTCAACGCTACTTACTTGTTGAAGACAACTTTCAAGCTTTCCTTCCGTTCACGAACTCTTCGTGCTCTCCTTGTTCTCAACGATCTTGATCTCCTTTCTCGAACAACGACCGGACACCTCCACTAGGTTACACGGTTGTTCTACTTTTGGTAGAATGAGGATGGTGGGATCCTTCTTTGGTTAGGGAGGAGAATTAGAGAGAGTATTTTTTAGAGAGAATTGCTTTGCTTCTTTTGGTGAGAATTCCAAAAATGAGCAATAGTGTTATGAACCTTCTTGCAAATGGGTTTAAATAATGGAGATAGGTGGTGTTAAAATCTCCACCTATTTACCATTTTACCACAACCATAGGTTATACAAATCATATTTGCATAACCATTTATAATAATATATCTCATATCTAATTTTACAAATCATATTTGTGTTATTGTGGATTTTTAAATTGAATCACATTCAATTTAATTTCTCTCAATCTAATTTCTCCAAATTAGCCCTAAATAAACAATTAGGCTAACCTATAGTTTATTATGAATCTCATTCACATTAAACTATATAATATATCATTCAAATCTCATATAAATGACATAATTTCCCTTTAGTGAACTTGAACACTTCAAATTCACACCAAAATAGAAAACCTTCTATTAATCAAGTTTGAGCCAACCGAGGGACCTAATGAACCAACAGTGACGAGCTCCAATGATCCGAGATTAACCTATCAAACTCTTTGACCCGGTTAATCAACATTCATTAGCTACGGTAACACTTCAATAAAGCCCGTAGCTGCACTCCCGTCAGTGTAAGACAAGTTGTGTCCACTAATATAACCAATGTCCATGAGTCGACCCTTCACAGGTTATTCGTAAATACTGTTGGGTCAAATTAACGTTTTACCCCTGTGTCTACTTCTTGCTCTTTACGTCCCCACTGCTCCTCTAATAAACAACAACGTTGTAATGGTCCAACCATACACAACAACCTTCTCGGGCTAGTGCTAAGGTGGGCGCTCGTTGTCGAAGCCCTGGAGACAACACTTAAGGGAACAACCCCTCTAGTTTCCCTAAGAGCGGGAACGAATGAATTCCATTTCGCGTAGTTAAGTTCCGAGCTCGCTACTTGGTCCTGACCCTAAGAAGATAGGCATATTGGGCGAGTAAATGTGACCACCCTCACCCGTACTAGTCAAAGGACAGACCCCCGCAGACAGGAGTTCGTAACACGCTCAGGATTAAGGTCGAGTCACTAATGGTCATCTACGAAGTTATTAGTCCTTACTGTTAACGGTGTTACATCAGTAGGTCTAATAATTTACGGTTCGGTCTTGTACAATCTCATTGTACATGATGACCCTACTCGTATGTCAACCCCATGAACGAGTCAAATCACCTCGTTTGTATCTAATGCAAAGCGGGTCGCATCCACAACGTATCCAGGAGTAGGTCTCCAACCCCATCCATGTACTTTAGACCGTTCGGGTCATTAACTCGAACGTGATCCTCCCTGTGTGTCCACTACACACCGTTCAAGTTCTAGTTCTCTCATATTTTTAATGACCCTGGAGCTTAGTTTGTTGGACAAAGTTTGTAAAAATTGTGAGACACAAAATGATGAAATAAATAACTCTTATTAATATCAAATGGTAATTTACAAACTAAACGAGATTAGAACATACATCCCAACATATTCATCATCATTTAATTCATTCTCACTTTAAGAACCGTCTTGAGCTTGAGTAGACTTTAATGCTAGGTTCTTCTTCTTCTTTACGTCATCCTCCATGTTGCCCTTCATGATTATCTCATGTGTCATGAGAGACCCAATGAGCTCCTCTAAAGGAAGTGTTGAGAGATCTTTAGCTTCTTGAATTGTCGTGACTTTAGCTTCTCAACTTTTGGGCAATGACCTGAGGATCTTCTTGATAGTCTCAGAGGTAGAGTAAGTTTTTCCTAATCCTTTCAAGGAATTTACGATATTAGTAAATCGAGTAAACATTTCAGAAATAGACTCATTTGCATCCATTCTAAATAATTCGTAATTATGGACTAACATGCTAATTTTTTTTCTTTTACTTGATTCGTTCTTTCATGAGTCACTTCTAGCATATCCCAAATTTCTTTAGCAGAGTTAGATGCAGAGACTCGATTGAACTCATCAGGACATAAGGCACAAAACAGACAGTTCATAGCTCTAAAATTAATAGACACTTTCTTTTTATCATGTTCATTTAACTCATTTTCATTTTTGGGCACTTATTGATTTGCAACAGATTTAGTTGGGACAACAGGACCATTGGAAACTATTTACCACAAATTATAATCAATGGATAGTAGGTAAATTTTCATCCTAGTCTTCCTCCATGCATAATTATTTCCATAAAAGAAAGGTGACCTAGTGGTAGATTGACCCTCTACAAACCCATTTATTCTAGTATTTGTCATAAGCTCGAACAATTAAAAGTTTTAGGAAAAAATTAAAATAAAAATATTATTCAAATTTTAAAAAATTATTTATTTTTCTTTTTTTAATTAAGATGAATTCTAGTGAAGACAATTTTTCAATAAAATTTCAAAACTTATTTAGAGTTTTAGAAACAATAAAAAAAAAATTGATTTTTAGGCGTCAATTTTCAAGGAAAGAATTTTCTAGTGAAAGAACCCTTTTAAAAACTCATAAACCAACTTTTTCTTTAATTTTAAAAAAATTATAGATTTAAAAAAATAAAAAAAAGTTTAAAAAAATATAAAAAAATAAAAATACTCTTCCAGAAAAAAAAACGAGCTACGCGATACCAATTGTAGGACCGTATGACAACACTACAGAGGGGAGGGTGAATAGGGTTGTCTACCAACTTTTTGATTTATTAAAAAATTAATTTCAACACTTTTTAGGCACTTTTTCATACAATGAGAAATTTAAGAAATTTGCACTCAATCAATTTTAATACAACAAACTTTAAACAAAAAGTAATTCAATGATAGAAAGATTACAGAAAAAATAATTCAAAGAAAAAAAATCTTAAATCATGGAATCTAAAAAAATGCTAGAGTAGAAAGTAAAGTGCGGAAATTAAAAAGTTAAGGAAAAGAGTACACCGAAAATTTTATAGTGGTTCGACAAATTGCGTACTCCACTCCCCAAGCTCCTCTTGGGTATTCCACTAAATTTGATCCTCTTGCAGGTGAGAACCAAACCGTCACAACCCTCTTTTTCCTAGACTAAAGAGAAACCCAAATCCTTTTTCTGGTTCAGGATTAAACCAATTGAATTTTCACACAACACAAGGTGTACCCACAACTTAATACAATATTCCCAAAAGAAAGAAAATTGAACAAAATGAAAGATTGCTTCAAAAAAGAAAGATTACACAAATTTTGGATCACACTTCAATTCCAAAATTCTCACAACAATTGTAGAATTTGCTGGTTTAGAGGAAGATGAGAATTCTTCAAGATTAGAGCCTTTTTGGAGACTTCTTTATGGCTTTTTGGTTGCTGGAAATTTTTCAAAAAGTAAGTGAAAGATGATGTTTTTAAGGTTAAAAAGGATTTTGAATAAATTGAAGATAGGTCATTGGATTTAGGTCAAAAAAGATGGATGATTGTGATTGAATGGTTGAATTTTTGAAAGATTAAAGTCCATAATTGGAGAGGAGAGAGGAGAAAATATTCTTCTCCAAAATGTCCATGTGTGACATTCTTTCCTTTTTTTTTTTGTTAATTCATTTGAATTTCAAAAACTTGAATTTTTGAAAACTTCCCGCCACATGTACACTTTTTATTCGTCCACGTATGTCACGTCAATCACCATCGTCATCTACCACGTCATCGCCACATCAGTCGTTGCCACCTCAGCACGTGCCACATGCCACTGCCTTATTAGTTTCCCTTTTCAAACTTCTTTTGATCATATCTCCTTCGATTGAGCTCCGATTTGAGCAATTCAAATTGCCTTGTACTTGTCTCTTCGAGCTCTACAAGATAGACCATTTGAAATACTAAAACCATTAGTACAAAAAATTGAGTTTGTTATTATCAAAATATTTAGTTTGATTGAAGCCTTAAAGCTAACAACAATCTCCCATATCAAGTGATACTTACGCTCAATATGCTTTCCCCTCTTATGACTCTGAGGTTCTCTCGAGTTAGCTACTGTACCACTGTTGTCACAAAACAGGATCACTGGAAAGTTCATATTTGGAACAACTTCCAAATCCAACATGAACTTCCTAAGCCAAACAACTTCCTTTGCAGCTTCACAAGCCGCAACATACTTGGCTTCCATCGTGGAATCGGGCATGCATCTCTGCTTGATGCTTCGCCACACTATAGCTCCTCTATTAATAATGAACACTGACCCCGATGTGGATTTCCTAGAATTCTTATCGGTCTGAAAGTCAGAGTCTGTGTATCCTGAAGGAAATGAAAAACCCGCAGCGGAAAATGACATGAAACGTCGTGGTTTTCGTTGTGAAACTGATTCCTTAAAATTGAATTAAACTACTTTAATCCTAGGCTAAACATGTTGTAAAGAGGAGGGAAATAGTAAGTAATAACCATACTAACCTCTTGAAGAACATTTCTTTAATTTCCTCCTCGATCTCTCTCGATCCAACGGAATCACGAACTCGATCTTTAGCTCGAACGAACTACAAACCGAACAACAAGACACTTCTAAAGGGTCTTCTCGGTTGTTCTCGGGAGGTAGAGGGAGAGTGGTGGAACTCCCTTTGGATTGAGTTGGAGAGAATTCTTGAGAATTGAGAGAGAGCTTTTGAGAGAGTTTCTTTCTCTTTGGATTGTGAATTCCAAAAAATGAGAAGAAGTGTTATGGAATATCTCACATTCCATCTTTTTATAATGTCATATGGTGGAATTAAAATCTCCACCATTTATCAATTTACCACAATCATATGATATGAAATCATATTTGCATATCAAATAATATAAGGTATCTCATACTTTATTATACAAATCTCATTTTCATAATTGTGGAATTTTAAATTGAATCATATTCAATTTAATTTCTCTCAATTCAATGTCTCCAAATTAGCACTAATGTATCAATTAGACTATACTATAGTTTATTATGAATCTCATTCACATCAAAGTATATATTATGTCCATTATATCACATATAAATGACATAAATACCCATTTAATAAATTTGAACACTTCAAATCCACTCCAAACTGTAAACCCTCAATTTGTCCAATTTGAGCCAACCGAGGGATCTAATGGACCTACAGATGACGAGCTCCAATGATACGAGATTAACCTGTCAAACTCTTTGACCCAGTTATTCAACATGCATTAGCTACGATAACATTCCACTAAAGCCCGTAGCTGCACTCCCATCACTGTAGGACAAGTTGTGTCCATCGATATAACCAATGTCTGTGAGTCGACCCTTCACAGGTTGTTCGTAGACACTGTTAGAAAAATTACCGTTTCACCTCTGTGTCTACCTCTTGCTCCTTAAGTCCCACTGCTCTTGTAATGAACAACTAAGTTGTATGGTCCGACCATAAACAACATCTCTCTCGGGCCAGTGAGAGGGTGGGTGCCCGTTGTCCAAGTCCTGGAGACAACACTTAAGGGAATAACCCCTCTAGTTTTCCTATTTCGGGAACGGGTGAATTCCATCTCGCGTAGTCAAGTTCCCAGCTCCCCATGTGGTCATGTCCCGGAGAAGATAGGAATATTGGATGAGTAACTGTGACCACCCTTACCCATACTAGTCAAAGGATAGACCCCCGCAGATAGGAGTCCGTAACACGCTCAGGATTAAGGAAGAGTCACTATTGGTCATCTATGAAGTTATTACTCCTATACTGTTAACGGTGTTACATCAGTAAGTCTAATACTTCACGGTCTGGTCTTGTACAATCTCATTGCACAGGATGCCCCCACTCACATGTCAACCACATGAACGAGATGGATCCCCTCAATTGTATCTAATACAAAGCGGGTCGTATCCACAACGTATCCAGGATTAGGTCTCCAACCATATCCGTCTATTATAGATCGTTCGGGTCATTAACTCGAATGTCATCCTCCTTGTGTGTCCACTACACACCGTTTAAGTTCTAGTTCTCTCATAATACAATGACCATGGAGCTTAGTTTATTGGATTAAGTTTATAAATATGTGAGACACAAAGTAATGAAAAAATAACTCTTATATATTTCAATATGGAATATTACAAACTTACACGAGATTAGAACATACATCCCAACAAACTCCCACTTGAACTAAGCTAGTGGAGTACATAATACATTTCTCAAATGTACAGTAATACAATAAAGTAATACAATAAACTAGGGCATTGAATACCCCTTTACAATACTCCCACTTCCCCTAGTCGTGAAGCACCAAAGACCTAGACTCTCTAGGTGACCCTCAAACACCTTAGCCGTGAGGGCTTTTGTAAATGGATCAGCATCGTTGTGCTCCGACGCTATTTGTGTAACTGTCACATGTGTCTCATGATTGCACAATCTCCCGTATCATGTGATACTTCCGCTCAATATGCTTGCCCCTCTTATGACTCCGAGGTTCTCTCGAGTTGGCTACTCCACCACTATTGTCACAAAATAGGGTAATTAGCAAGTTCATATTTGGAACAACTTCCAAATCAAGCATGAACTTCCTTAGCCAAAGAACTTTCTTTGCAGCTTCACAAGTCGCAACGAAATCGACTTCCATCGTGGAATCAACGATGCATCCCTACTTGATGCTTCACCATACTACAGCTCCTTCGTTCAAAATGAACGCTGACCCCGAAGTGGATTTTCTAGAATCCTTATCAGTCTGAAAGTCAGAGTCTGTGTATCCTATAAGGATCAAATCCCCACTCCCCTACACAAGGATGTAGTTTCTCGTTCTCCTAAGATACTTGAGGATTGCCTTTACGGTTGTCCAGTGATCTAATCCTCGATTGGATTGATATCCACTGACAATCCCAAGTGCATAACAGTTGTCGGGCCTAGTACACAACATGGCATACATGAGTCTCCCGACAGCTGAAGCATAAGAGATTCGTCTCATATCCTCAACTTCTTAAGGTGTCTTAGGACATCGATCCTTAGATTGGTGAACCCCTGCCTGAAAGGCAGCAAACCCTTCTTGGAGTTCTGCATCTTATACCGAGACAACATCTTGTCAATGTAAGATGCCTGAGACATGGCTAACATTTTGTTCTTCCTCTTCCGGACTATCTGGATACCTAGAACATACTAAGTTTCTCCTAAATCTTTCATTTGGAATTGAAAAGCTAACCAATTCTTAATATCAGTAAGAAATCCTACCTCATTCCCAATGAGAAGGATATCATCCACGTACTATATAAAAAATGTGACAGTGTTGCATGTTGATAATTTTCTTATAAACACAAGGCTCATCAACATTCTGATCAAAGCCATAAGATTTGATTGTCTCATCAAACCTTATATTTCAATACCTTGAGGCTTGTTTCAGTCCATAAATAGACCTTTGAAGCGGCAAACCTTTTGCTCTTGGCTTTGGGTAATGAACCCTTTGGGTTGGTCCATGTAGATGGTCTCGTCAAGATTGCCATTCAGAAATGTCGTCTTGACATCCATCTGTCATACCTCATAGTCATAATATGCGACAATGGCCAGAAGGATCCTGATGGAATTTACCATGGCAACAAGAGAAAAGGTTTTCTCATAGTCAACCCCTTCAACCTGGGTAAACCCCATTGCCACTAGTCTGGCTTTGAAGGTCTGCTCTTTCCCATCTACGCCACGTTTACGCTTGTAGATCTACTTGCAACCAATAGGTTTGACCCCATTCGGTTGGTCGACAAACTCCCAGACGAAATGAAGTACATCGACTCCATTTCCTGGTCCATAACTTTAATTCATTCGTCTTTGTCAACGTCAACCATTGCCTGATCATAGGACAATGGATCCTCGCAGTCATCATCGGGGGTGAGGACTTGGGTTTATCCAAACCCATGTAACGTTCAGGCTATCTCATAACCCTCTCACTACGCCGAGGCATTCTCAACTCTTGAGAACGGACTTGACTATACGAGGTAGGATCAACAACACTTGTTGAAGTACTAGCACTATCAACAACTCTTGTTGATGAACTTCCCATTTCATTTAACACCGTCATGCTTCTTGGTAAGTGATCCTTGATGTGGTCCTCCTCAAGAAATGTGGCGTTTGTCGACACAAGCACCCTATTTTCCTTAGGATCATAAAACATACCACCTCGAGTCTCTTTTGGGTAACTTAAAAGAGACATAACTTTGAACGAGATTTCAACTTCTTCGGGTTTGACACCAACATATGGGTCGTGCATCCTTAAATCCTGAAATGGTGTAAACTGTCTTTACGTCCATTCTAGAGTTCGAAAGGTGTTTCTGAAAAAGTTTTCGACAGAACGTTGTTCAAAATGTAAACCGCAGTCTCCACTACATAACCCCAAAAAGAATCAGGGAGACGAGCATAGCTCATCATCGACCAAACCATGTCCAACAGGGTTCTGTTTCTCCTCTCTAATATACCATTCTGTTGTGGCATACCAGGTGCTGAGAGTTGGGACGTAATTCCATGTTCTATCATATAGTCCTGGAATTTAGTGTCCATATACTCTCCACCTCGATTCGATCGAAGTATTTTATGAAGGGAATAAAACTCTCGTAGCGGAAAATGACTTTGAATCGTTGTGGTTTCGTTGTGAAAATGTTTCTTAAAATTAATTATATCCTATAGAAATAAGGCTAAACATGCAATAAGAAGGAAATACAGCAAGGTGTGATACTTACTTGTTGAAGAACGGTTCTTCACGAAATCTTTATCCGGTCACGAACACTCCGCGCTCTCTATCTCTACGATCACGATCTCACCCAACCTCGAACAATCGAACACCTCCGAAAGGACTTCTCGGTTGTTCTTCTTCGGTAAAAGGAGAGTGGTGGGACTCCTTTGGTAAAGGGATGAAGAGAATTTTGAGAGAAGAGTTGAGAGAGTTTTGAGACCTCTTTTCGTGAGAAATCCAAAAAATGAGCATTCAAGTTACCAATCCTTCATGTAAAGGAGTTTATATAATGGTGATAGGTGGAGTTGAAATCTCCACCTATTTATCATTTTACCACAACCATAGGTTATGCAAATCATATTTTCATAACCACATATAATAAGAGATCTCATACATTATAATACAAATCAAACCTGTATAATTGTGGTTTTTTAAATTGAATCACATTCAATTTAATTTCTCTCAATCCAATTTCTCAAAATTAGCCCTAATTAAGCAATTAGGCTAACCTATAGTTTATTATGAATCTCATTCACATTAAACTATATATTATGTCCATTATATCACATATAAATGACATAAATACCCTTTTAATGAATTTGAACACTTAAAATCCACTCCAAAATCAGAAAACCTCTATTTGTCCAATTTGAGCCAACCGAGAGATCTAATGGACCTACAAATGACGAGCTCCAATGATCCGAGACTAACCTGTCAAACTCTTTGACCCGGTTAATCAACATTCATTAGCTACGGTAACACTCCGCTAAAGTCTGTAGATGCACTCCCATCACCGTAGGACAAGTTGTGTCCATTGATATCACCAATACTCATGAGTTGATCCTTCACAGTTGTTCGTGAAACACCACTGGGTCAAATCATCGCTTTTACCCTCGTGTCTACCTCTTGCCCCTTAAGTCCCCACCGCTCCTCTAATGAACAACAACGCTTGTATGGTCCAACCATAAACAACACCCCTCTCGGGCCAATGAAAGGGTGGGCACCCGTTGTTCAAGCCTCGAGACAAGACTTAAGGGAACAACCCCTAGTTTCCTAAGTGAGAACGAGTGAATTTCATCTCGCTTAGTTAAGTTCTTAGCTCACCACGTGGTCCCGTCCCCGAGAAGATAGGCATATTGGGCGAGTAAATGTGACCACCCTCACCCGTACTAGTCAAAGGACGGACCTCCGCATGTGAGAGTCCGTAACACGCTTTCGTGGATTAAGGTCGAGTCACTATTGGTCATCTACGGTTATTAGTCCTATCTTCACAACGGTGTTACATCGTGAGGTCTAATAATTCCGCGGTCCGGTCTTGTACAATCTCATTGCACAGATGCCCCCTACTCGCATGTCAACCACATGAACGAGTTGGATCACCTTGTTTGTATCTAATATAAAGTAGGTTGCATCCACAACGTATCCAGGATTAGGTCTCTAACCCTAACCGTATACTGTAGACCGTTCGGGTCATTAACTCGAACGTGATCCTCCCTGTGTGTCCACTACACACCATTCAAGTTCTCTCATAATTCAATGACGCTGGCGCTTAGTTTATTGGACAAAGCTTGTAAATATGCGAGACACAAAGTGATGAAAAAATAACTCTTATTTATTTCAATCATAATATTATAAACAAGTATGAGATTAGGACATACATCCCAACAAACTCCCACTTGGACTAAGCTAGTGGAGTAAATAATACAGTTCTCAAATGTACAATAAAGTTACAATAAACTAGGGCATTGAATACCCTTTACATTTTAATCGTTTTACCTAACAGGTTCTCAACCTAAGTCTTGTACTCCTTGAATTTTTCAAGAGTTTCAAACTTCCTATGCATTAGGTAAAGATACCCATACCTCGAATAGTCATCTATGAAAGATACAAAGTATTCGTAACCTCCTCGTGCTTTAACACTCATCGAACCACAAAGGTCAGAATGTATAAGCTCAAGAGGCTCTTTGCCTTAATATCCTTTTCCACTAAGGACATTTGGTCATTTTGCCTTCAAGGCATGACTCACAAACCAGTAAAGAGTTTTCTTCCAACTCGCTAAGAAGTTCGCTCTTCACTAGTCTCACAGTCTTATTGAGATTTATGTGGCCTAACCTTAGATGCCAAAGAAGGGATATTACAAACTTGCACGAGATTAGGACATACATCCCAACATATCCCGTAAGGATCAAATCCCCACTTCCATACACAAGGTTATAGTTCCTCGTTCTCCTAAGATACGTGAGGATTGCCTTTACAGTTGTCTAGTGATCTAATCCTGGATTGGATTGATACCTACTAACAATCCCAACCCGCATAATGATGTCTGGGCCTAGTACACAAAATGACATACATCATGCTCCCTACAGTTGAAGCATAAGGGATTCGTCTCATATCCTCAACCTCTTGAGGTATCTTAGGACACTGATCCTTAGACAGGTGAACTTCATGCCTGAAAGACAATAAACTCTTCTTTGAGTTCTGCATCTTATACCGTGACAACATCTTGTCAATGTAAGATGTTTGAGACATGGCTAGCATTCTTTTATTCCTGTTTGGACTATCAGGATACCTAGAACATACTTTTGTTTCTCCCAAATATTTCATTTGGAATTGCTAATGAGTAGAATATCATCCACATACAATATCAGAAAGGTGACAGTGTTGTTGATGATTTTCTTATAGACATAAGGCTTATCAACATTTTGATTAAAGCCATAAGATTTAATTGCCTCATCAAACCTTATATTCCAAGACCTGGAGGCTTTTTTCAGTCCATAAATAGACCTTTGAAGCCTACAAACCTTTTGCTCTTGCCCTTGGGTAATGATCCTCTTCGGTTGGTCCATGTAGATGGTCGCGTCAAGATTGCCATTTAGAAAGGTCGTCTTGACATCCATCTGTCATACCTCATAGTCATAATATGTGGCGATGGCCAGAAGGATCCTGATAGACTTTACCATGGCAACAGGAGAAAAGGTTTCCTCATAGTCAACCCCTTCTCGCTAAGTAAACCCCTTTGTCACTAGTCTAGCTTTGAAGGTCTGCATCTTCCCATCTACGCCACGTTTACGCTTGTAGATCCACTTGCAACCAATAAGTTTAACCTATCCGGTTGGTCCACAAGCTCCCAGATGGAATTGAAGTAGATTGACTCCATTTCCTAGTCCATAGCTTTAATCCATTCGTCTTTGTCAACGCCAATCATTGTCTGATCATAGGTCAATGGATCCTCGCAGTCATCATCGGGGGTGACGACTTGGGTTTCAGCCAAATCCATGTAACGTTCAGGCTGTCTCACAACCCTCCCACTACGTCGAGGTATTCTCAACTCTTGAGAACGAACTTGACTAGACGAGCTAGGATCAACAACACTTGTTGATGTACTAGCCCCATCAACAACTCTTGCTGATGAACTGTCCATTTCGTTTAACACAATCTTACTCCTTGGTAAGTGATCCCTCATGTGGTCCTTCTCAAGGAATGTGGTGTTTGTCAACACAAGCACCCTATTTTCCTTAGAATCGTAAAACAGACCACTTCTCGTCTCTTTTGGGTAACCTACGAAGAGACACAACTTTCAACGGGGTTCCAATTTCTTCGGGTTTGACACCAACACATGGGTCGGGCATCCTCAAATTCTGAAATGACGCAAACAACCTCTACGACCATTCTAGAGCTCGAAAGGTGTTTCAGAAACACTTTTCGACAGAACGTTGTTCAAAATGTATATTGCAGTGTATCCCCAAAAAGAATCAGGGAGACGAGCATAGCTCATCATCAACCGAACCATGTCCAACAGGGGTATATTTCTCCTCTCTAATACACCATTCTGCTGAGGGATGCCAGGTGCTAGAGTTGGGACGTAATTCCATGTTCTATCATATAGTCCTTGAATTTAGTGTCTATATACTCTCCACCTCGATCCGATCAAAGTGTTTTAATCGTTTTACCTAACAGGTTCTCAACCTCAGTCTTGTACTCCTTGAACTTTTCAAAAGTTTCAGACTTTCGATGCATTAGGTAAACGTACCCATATCTCGAATAGTCATCTATAAAAGATACAAAGTATTCGTAACCTCCTCATTCTTTAACATTCATCGGACCACAGAGGTCAGAATGTATAAGCTCAAGAGGCTCTTTGGTTGTATATCCCTTTCCACTAAAAGGACATTTGGTCATTTTGCCTTCAAGGCATAACTCACAAACCGGTAAAGATTTTTCCTCTAACTCACTTAGAAGTTCGCTCTTCACTAGTCTCTCAATCCTATTGAGATTTATGTGGCCTAAACTTAGATGCCAAAGATAGCCTTTTCTTTTGGAGAAACTTTTAATCTCTTAGTTCATGTTTCAGCCGTTTTAAACAATTTAGTATTCAAAATACTTTTGACCGAATTAGGCTTTAAAACGTATAAATTATTCTCAAGTGAAACAGAACATAACAAATCGCCATTCAGAGAAATAAACGCTTTATTACTCTTGAAAATGACGAAAATACAATGTTCAAGAAGACAGGAAATGGAAACAAGGTTTCTAGAAAACCCTGGAACTATGTACATATTATCTAATAAAATGTATTTCCTGCCAAAAAAGAGCTTCATCGTGTCGATCGCCACAACAGAGACAACTTCTCTGGATCCAACCCTGAGTGTTATCTCACCCTCCTGCAGCCGCTGCCAGGAAGTAATTCTCTGAAAAAGAAGAACAAACATGATTAGTGGCGCCTCAATCAAGTATCCAGAATGAGTCATTACTCTCCACTAAACAAATTTCAGTTACAATTAAATCACATTTATGAAGGGAATGAAAATCTCCGCGCAGTGGAAGACGATCGAATCGTCAAAGGTATCGTTACGCTACATGAAAATTGCTAAAATGATCTAACACTTAGATCTAAGTTAAACATGTAAAACAAGGAAGAAATTACAGCAAGAAGAGTATACTTACTTGTTGTAGACAAAACTTCAAAGTTTCTTCCTCGGTCACGAACACTTCGTGCTTCTCAACGAGTGCTTCTCTCGAACAAAACGAACACCACCAACGGCCTTCTCGGTTGTTCTTCCTTTGGAAGAAGGAAAGTGGTGGGACTTTAAGTTTTGGAAACGGAGGAGAATTGAGAGAAAAGGTTGTGAGAAACTCTTCTTTTTGGGTGAAATCCAAAAAATGAGAGTGAAAGCATGCATTCCTTCTTGCAAGAAGGGATTAAATAGAGGAATAATCATGGAGTTAAAATCTCCACATTATTACCATTTTACCACAACCATAGGTTATGCAAATCACATTTGCATAACCATATAATACAAGATATCTCATATCTCATATTGCAAATCACATTTTCAATAATTGTGGATTAATTAAATTGAATCACATCCAATTTAATTTCTCTCAATTAATTTCTCCAATTAGCCCTAATTCAACAATTAGGCTAACCTATAGTTTATTATGAATCTCATTCACATTAAATTATTTATTATATCATTCATATCTCATATAAATGACATAACTGCCCTTTAAGTGAAATTAAACACTTCAATTTCATACCAAAACTCTAACCCTTCTTTTAATCCGGATGGAGCCAACCGAGGGGACCTAATGGACCCTCTGACAAGGACGGCTCCACGATCCGAGATTAACTCACAAACTCTTTGACTGGTTAATCAACATTCATTAGCTATGGTAACACTCCACTATAGCCCGTGAATCGCACTCCCGTCCAATGCGAATATTACGTGTCCACTGATATAACCAATGCCCATGAGTCGACCCTTCATAGGTTGTTCGTAGACACGGCTCGATCAAATTACCATTTTACCCCTTGTCTACCTCTTATTCCTTAAGTCTCCACTGCTCTCTAATGAACAACATTGTGATGGTCCAACCATACACAACACCCTTCTCGGGCCAATGAGAAGGTGGGCGCCGTTGTCCAAGCCTCGGAGACAACACTTAAGGGAACAACCCCTCTAGTTTCCCTAAAGGAACGAGTGAATTCCATCTCGCGTGAGTTAAGTTCCCAGCTCCCTACTTGGTCCCGTCCTCGAGAAGATAGGCATATTGGGTAGTAACTGTGACCACCTCACCCATACTAGTGAAAGGATGCACTCCCAGAGGCGAGTCCATAACACGCCTGGATTCAGTGTCGAGTCACTAATGGTCATCTACAAAGTTATTAGTCTTTATCGCCAACGGTGTTACATCGTGAGGTCTAATAATTCCGCGGTCCTGGTCTTGTACAATCTCATTGCACAGATGCCCCCACTCGCATGTCAACCACATGAACGAAGTCGATCACCTCGCTTGTATCTAATACAAAGCGGATCGCATCCACAGTGTATCCGTGGATTAGGTCTCCAACCCAATCCAAATCAGAGAAGCGTTTGGGTCATTAACTCGAACGTGATCCTCATTTGTGTGTCTACTACTGCATCGCTTCAATTCTAGTTCTCTCTCGTAAATTCAAAGTGACCCTGGAGCTTAGTTTATTGGAAAAGTTTGTAAATATTATAGAGACACAAAGTAATGAAATAAATAACTCTTATTAATTTCAAACAAGTAATTTACAAACACGAGATTAGGACAAAAATCTCAATAAACTAGGACTAAGCTAGAAAAATACATTTATGAAATGTACATAAATTACAATGAAGTAATACAATAAACTAGGGCATTGAATACCCGCTTACACATCTCCCACTTGCCCTAGTCGTGAAGCTCTCAAGATCTAGACTTGTGCCCCAAACACCTTATCGTGAGTGGGATCATCCACGTCTCCGACGCTATCAATCTCAGTGGTCGCCATCTCCCTCAAGTATCGAGATGATACTTGCGCTCAATATGTTTGCCTCTCTTATGGCTCCGAGGCTCTCGTGAGTTGGCTACTGCACCACTGTTATCACAAAATAGTGTGATCGACAAGTTTATATTTGGAACAACTTCCAAATTGGTCATGAACTTCCTAAGCCAAACAACTTCCTTTGCAGCTTTCACAAGCCGCAACATACTCCGCTTCCATAGTGGAATCGAGATGCATCCTACTTGATGCTTCGCCATACTACAACTCTCTCCATTCGGAATGAAGGTTGACCTCGGGTGGATTTCCTAGAATCCTTATCTGATCCGAAAGTCGAATCTGTGTATCCTCTCGTAAGATCAAATCCCCACTGCCATACACTAAGTTGTAGTTCCTCGTTCTCCTAAGATACTTGACGATTGCCTTTACGGCTGTCCAGTGATCTAATCCTGGATTAGACTGATATCTACTGACAATTCCTACTGCATAACAGATGTCGGGCCTAGTATACAACATGTCATACATCAGGCTCCCTACAGCCGAAGCATATGGAATTCGTCTCATATCCTCAACATCTTAAGGAGTCTTAGGGCACTGATCCTTAGACAAGTGAACCCCATGCCTGAAAGGCAGCAAGCCTTTCTTGGAGTTCTGCATCTTAAATCTAGACAACACCTTATCAATATAAGACGCCTGAGACAAGGCTAGCGTTCTGTTCTTCCAGTTCCGAACAATCTGGATACCTAGAACATATTGAGCTTCTCCCAAATCTTTCATTTGGAATTGCGAAGCTAGCCACTTCTTAACGTCAGTAAGAAAGTCTACCTCATTCCCAATGAGAAGAACATCATCCACATACAACACTAAAAATGCGACAGTTTTGTCAACGATTTTCTTGTACTCACAAGGATCGTCGACATTTTGATCAAAGCCATAAGATTTGATCGCCTCATCAAACCTTATATTCCAATACCTCGAAGCTTGTTTCAGTCCATAAATAGACCTATGAAGACGACAAACCTGTTGCTCTTGGCCTTAGGCAATGAACCCCTTTAGGCTGGTCCATGTAGATGGTCTCATCAAGTTTGCCATTTAGAAAGGTTGTCTTGACATCCATCTGCCATACCTCGTAGTCATAATACGCGGCAATGGCCAGAAAGATCCTGATCGACTTTACCATGGCAACATGTGAAAAGCTCTCCTCATAGTCAACCCCTTCAACCTGGGTAAAACCCTTTGCCACTACTCGGGCTTTGAAGGTCTGCACCTTCCCATCTATGCCACGTTTACGCTTGTAGATACATTTGCAACCAATAGGTTTTACCCCATCCCGCTGATCCACAAGATCCTGCATGCACTGAGTACACGTCGACTCCATTTCTGGTCCATAGCTTTAATCCATTCGCCTTTGTAAACATCAACCTTGCACGATCATATGTCAATGGATCCTCACAGACATTAGGAGCGATAACTGAGGTTTCAGCTAAACTCATGTAGCGATTAGGCTGTCTCACAACCCTCCCACTACGTCGAGGCATTCCCAACTCTTGGGAACGGATTTGACTAGACGTGTTAGGATCAACAACACTTGTTGACGTACTAGCCCCATCAACAACTCTTGTTGATGTATTGTCCATTTCATTTAACACAATTTTACTCCTTGGTAAATGATCCTTGATGTGGTCTTCCTCTAGGAAGGTGGCGTTTGTCGACACAAGCACCCTATTTTCCTTAGGATCGTAAATAGACCACCCCTAGTCTCTTTAGGGTAACCTACGAATAGGCATAATTTCGAACGGGGTTCCAACTTTTTCAGATTTGACACCAACACGTGGGTCAGGCATCCCCAAATTCTGAAGTGATGTAAACTGCCTTTACGTCCACTCCATAGCTCGAAAGGTGTTTCACAAACACTCTTCGATGGAACATTGTTCAAAATATAAACCCAAGTCTCCATCACGTAACCCCAAAAAGAATCGTGAGACGAGCATAGCTCATTATCGATCAACCATGTCCAACAAGGTTCTGCTTTCTCCTCTTCGATACACCTTTCTATTGTGGCATACCAAGTCTTTGAGAGTTGGGACGTAATTTCGTGTTCTATCATATAGTCACGAATTCAAAGGTGTCATGTACTCTCCACCTCGATCCGATCGAAGTGTTTTAGTTTTAAGCGATTTACCTAAGAGGTTTTCAACCTCAATCTTGTACTCCTTGAACTTTTCAAGAGTTTCAGACTTCTTATGCATTAGGTAAATATACCCATACCTCGAGTAATCGTCATGAAAGACACGTATTCATAACCACCTCGAGCTTTAACATTCATCTCGGACCACGCAGGGTCGAATGTACTAACTCAAGCAGCTCTTTGGCTCTATATCCTTTTCCACTAAAAGGACGCTTTTGTCATATTGCCTCAAGGCATGACTCGCATAATTCAGAAAGAGTTTTCTTCCAACTCGCTTAGAAGTCCACTTTTCACTAGTTTCTCAATCCTATTGAGATTAATGAGGCCTAACCTAGATGCCAAAGATGGACATTTTCCTTAGGAGAAACTTTCACTCTCTTAGTTCGTGTTTCTGCAGTTTTAAATAATTCAGTATTCAAAACACTTTTGACCGAATTAGGTTTCAAAACATACAGATTGTGCTCAAGGGAAGCAGAACAAATAAGATTATCTTTGAAAGAAATAAACGCTTTATTAGATTCAAAGGAAACACATAAACATTGTTCAATCAGCAGAAATGGAAACAAGGTTTCTAGTAAATCTCGTACAATGTACAAATTATCTAATAATAAGTACTTTCTCACTAAATGTAGCTTCAAGGTGTCGATCATCAGCAGAGACAAACTTCTGATCCAACCCGTAGAGTCACCTCACCCTCTCAATGTGTGCGCGAGGAATCAATCCCTTAAAAAGAACAAACATGGTTAGTGGCGCCCGAATCAATATCCAGTGCAGAGTCACTACTCTCCACTAAACAAGTTTACGTCACAAGTAAATCACATTTACCTTGATTCTTCCTCTCGACGAGGAATTTGGGGCAGTTCCTCTTCCAGTGTCCGCCCCCATTGCAGTGGAAACACTTTCCTTTCTCAACAACGCCCTGACCTTCTTGCCCTTCTCGGGCGCAGCTCGCGCCGGTTTACCCTCTTCATCCTCTTCTTCCTTTCGGGCGTGAAGGAGCAACAGTTTTTAGTCCTGGTCGAACCCCCAGTGATAAGACTCAGAGGCAACATTTGCCTCGATTTCGGTGCCCTCAACCTGCTCAAGGACTGGAAATTCTGTAGCTCATCGAGGAGGGTAGTTAGAGTGTAGTTAATTTTGTTCATAACAAAGATTGCTCTGGCGAAGGAAACTCTTCAAAGAGTCTCCAAGATAAAATCGACTTGGCTCAACTTCGTTGATCGAAGCCCTGCTCATCTCAACCAAATTAAAGTGGGTCATCATGTCTACAGAACATGTTCACTTTACGCACGACCCCTCTTTCATCTGTGCATTGAAGACGTATTTGAGCGAGTCATGCCGGGACCTAAAGAATCATTGTCCAAACATTTCTGCAAGGACTCCATGATCTCTCTTAGCGGTGACCATCACCATGCTTCTTTGCCAAAACATCGGACATGCTTTGCAATGATATAGACCTTGGCCTTTTCATTGGCCCCGATCCATCGATCGTATCCATCACGAACACTTCACGATGCGAAATGAGCTTGTGATCTGAGGACACTCCTCGTAAAGCACGAAACTTAATGTCGCCGGCCACAAAATTGTGTTTATGTTTTTTTCCAAGTTTGGTAATTATCTCCCACTAATTTATCGGACGCTTAGTAGAGCTATAATTGCGCTAGACATTTTTAGTCGAAAAATTAGAAAACTTTGTGTTAGTCTCAGAAAAAAACTTTGAAATCCAATCAAGTTTTAGCAAAAATGTTTAATGATCCCTAGGTCATTCAAAATTTTGCAATGATATCCTAAAGGTTTAGAATGATCGCCACTCAGCGGGTGAGCAGAACACTCCTCTTCTAGGGGCGAGACTTTCTCATCGGGACCCTAATCCTAGAATAACTCTTATTCCATTAGGCGTCCAATTACCATTGTTCGGTCGAATTCATTAACACTGTGAGTGTCACCCTCAATCTTTAAGTTTCCAAGCCCGCCCAAACAATAGCCACCGAAGGGTGAACCAAGAAGGAAAACCAACCAGAAACTATATCCCTTTCGTCACGGTGTTCACTCCCATGATCAAGCCCTCCAAGGGATAGTGCGTCCGGTGCCAAACTAACGAGCGGATCATAGGCGTCTCACTGTGTGAATCGAAAGAAGAGACCGTGGGTAACATTTTTACAAGTCTCGCTCCCACTCACTATAAGTACTCTCTCCATCACGATAATATTGACCTATACAAAT